>JAWLRI010000285.1:4991747-5008788 GCA_034781795.1 Crypturellus tataupa
ATATAAATATAAATATAAATATAAATATAAATATAAATATAAATATAAATATAAATATAAATATAAATATAAATATAAAGCAAGTCTGTTACAGCAACTTCTTCTTCAATTCTTCCAGAAATGTCTGTTTTCTGACAAGAGGGCTGTAATTAATGATTTATACTTTATCTGTCATATGACCATACTTTTATATTTAAATTAAACTTTGCTTTTAATTGTTGGGGGAACATCCTTGGAATCCTTGGAAAAAAAAAGTATTTAATTTTTCAAGAAATAACAGTCAAAATTAAGATTTCTGCAGGTAAAAGAGAAGGTCGGCACAGTCTACAGTCGGCACGACTGTAGAACTCTTCACCGGGTGTTTGGGGATCCTGTGGCCCTCATCCTTAAATTACGTATTTGGACTTACCTCACTTAATGACTCCTTTCTTGGGGCAGCAGTATACTTAGAAGCAGCTGAAATATTCTATAGAAAGAAATCCTTCAAGGCATATGCTTCAAAAATATCTGTTTATGGGTTTGGAAGTAAAAAGTACCAGATTCCACAAAGCTTAACTAAAGTAATGCAAATTACACGTGAATTTCTCTTAAATTTACTTTCTTTCATACATATTCTGTGTCTACTATCCTATTACCTGGCATAAAATTATATTTTCATTTATTGCTAAATGTATCTCATTACCTTGCACTTAAACCTCATTTCTAATCCATGAACTCCATTAAAACAATTTGCATGTTTTAAAGTACTCTGATTTGGGATATTTATTTTCTTGTCTGCATTTGGATGAGACAGGCAAGGGAACAAGGAGGGAAAAAATGGCTTTGAAAAATTTGTGATTTAAAGAGTGGAGAAATTCATGCTCACGTTCTCCCTCAAAGAGAAAGGAATTGATAGGCTTGGGAGAGAAGATGCAGTTACAGCCTTAAAACCACACTAAACAGGAAACTCCACAAAAGAAACTGGATGTCTCTCTCACTAAAGGTTTCAAACTGATGAATAGTATGAATAGTAATGTATATTTGGTATTTGGGAGAAAGGCAGTAGGAGACTCTCACAAAAACACCAAGTGCAACACCAGGCACTACCCAGCTATCCTGGAGAGCCTGTTCAGATGGACTTCTCCATGCCACCCTACTCTTAGGATGATCTGTCACTTTTTCCCCTCTCTCGTAAGGCCATGAGCCAGTGTGACTGGCTCAGGCAGTGACACTGTAGCTGCACAACAGAGGGGGAGAGAGGAACTCTGCTGCGTGGCTGAACTCTTGACCACTTGTGCTGCACCTGGTATTGGGAAAGCTGCACTCTCTCCTCCTCGGGGCATGCAGTGAAGGAGGCCACACCAAGCAGGGCTGCAATGAAACACTAAAGCGAAGAAGGGTCACACATGCACACCTGCAGCCCACCCAGCTCTTTTACAATATATTTCCTTCCTCCTTGCTTTACCACACACAGGAAAAGGCCACAGGAAAAGGAAATGTCTGAGCAGCCAAAACACAGAGAAAGGAAAAAAAAAAGGGTAGCAAGAGATTAAATGTTAAGGAAGTTGTAGGGGCTCAACCTCCAGTACACTCCTCACTTCTGAGTAATCCATTTGAGGATTGCTTTCAATTGGCTTCTCTCTCTTTTTTTTTTTTTTTTTTACCCCAGCCATTGCTGGCAATTGATCATCTCTTGTACACATTTTACTATCTGCAGCTGACTACTATTTGGAATTGTTTAATGATTTTTTGAGAAAAGTAATCATTCCCATGGATTTCCCCATCTTTGCTTAAGGGAAGGAACTATCTCATTGAATGGCATGTGAAAGAGCCTGTGGATACATGCTCCACATCCTTCCATGCCTCTGCTTCCTCCACTGCACCACCAACAGACTTCTACTGTCTGCCTTTAATATCATTCCTTTACGATTCAGCTTCACCTAATGCTGCTAATTTATCAAGTTGGTCACACATAATCATACTGCCAGTCAGCCGCAGTTGTATCATCCTTCAAATCTTCCTCCCGTCTCTGAGGAATCAGCAAAAATAGAGGCAACATGCAGGTTACTTTGATGATGAGAATGCCGCTGCAGAATGACTCAGCAGGGCAGCAGGAATGTGGGGGATGTGGGGAGATGTGGTCTTTTTAAGCACAAGGCTGGCTTTTGTCAGTACCCCACAAGGTCCCATCAGAGGGTTATGAAGTTATCATCTTGAAACTTTTTTGGTGAGCTAACTTCTAACTTCATTACACATTTTTTTCCATACTTTCATGACAGTTGGTGTTCATCCCCACAGCCCTGCCTGTTGTGGACTGCTTTGTAGTGGATCTCACAGGCTGGCATGGCCTGAATTCCATGGAAAACACTGGCCTTCCAAAATACACTTATATGTACAGGGAACAGCATAGCAGAAAAATTTATTGAGACTCATATTCTGCCAAAACGCTATGACAGCAAAGTTGTTGCTGATTAAATTATTTAATAACCTTGCTTAATTAGTTAGACTCACTAAAGGCAGGATTTGCTGATTACAGACCTATCTCTGCAGAGGACAGATGGAGAGCAGAGCTGAGGTAGTTTTAAGCAAGCCAGCATGGAGCATCACACTGCTAGATTGTCCCTGGCTCTATCAAACATATATCGATGCTGTACTGAGGTCTGCAACATCAATATATGACTTTGCATGGTGAAGTACTTCTAGCATTTCTTATTTGGTGCAATGGCAGAGGCAGAGAAAATGGGATTGTGGGCTAAAAAGAGCTACAGAAGGATATCAGCATATTAGTAGGTAAAAGTGAGAATCAAGAGTTCAATTTCTTACTCTTCATATGCTCATTCTCTCACCTTTCCACTCTCAGTACCTGTTTAACATCTATTAAAGAATGTTGACATCTCATCCCTAGTTCTCAAAGAACTGGAAAGCTAAATATCAGTGCTCGCTGCACAAAATGTAGTAAGGTTACTATTGATAAAAAGGATCATAAATGTTCCAGCAGAAAACAGCAGACACTGAGCATCTAGATTAGAAAATACAAACATATTGTTTTCAGAGAAAGTGGAAATTGAGGCGGTAATATTTCTGACTACTCCAACTTAATGAGTGAGATACCGGCACTTGGTAGAGATACTTTATTCAGAGCAACCAGAGAAATAGAACATTTTCATTCCTAATGAAAATGAGGTGAGGGGATAGCCCTCTTGTTTTCAATGTTATTCTTTTTTTTTCTCCTGCATTTTCACAGTGCAGATACCATTAAAAGCAGCCAGGTTGCACCAATGTGGCTTGTGTAGTATCTAATGGTGTGAACAAGATGTAAAATACCCGATGTTCCTTTAAATAACATGAGAGAAGTGCGTTACAGGTCATGGAATGAACGCACGCTGCCAACAATAAGGATCCTCTGGAAAGGATTATGCCTTCTTCACATGTTATTCTCCCATGCCGTGTTTGTAGATTTGATCAAAACTAATCACCCTCGCCTAATGCGAACAGCAGTCCAAGGACATCTATCCAGATTGCCCACTAGGTGTCACACTAGAAGGCCTGTGTTTAATAACACACTTGTGAGTCACCTCATGCTAAGATAAAGAACAGGTCAATCCTCTATTAGCCAAACCATAAATAAAATGTGCCCTCTTCCTCTTCCTTCCCCCACCCCCCCCAAAAAAGAGCGAGAAATGATCATTTCGTGCATTAGCACTTGAAACAAAACCAGCACAGAGAAGTGCTCCCAAAGCATATCAAGAAGTATTTCAAAAGCTGTATTCCAATACAGAAGATCCCCAGGAGAATCTTGTTATGTGCCGGTACTAGTACCCTGCATCTTTCTATTTAAAAATGTCAAAGTGAGGTTCCTAATTTTGGTATGCTAGAGGAGAAATTAAAAATTAATGAAAAAAATAATCATTATTACTTAGTAAAATATTCTTAAGCGGTTCAACAGTTGAGATGAAAACTACAACCATAACTATGTTTCTCTACTATATTAAAAGCCACTTATAGCTTTTTAAATACTTATCTTTTAAATACTTTAAATATGGTACAGGATCAACTGCCCAGCAGTGATGAATGTGTAAAACAGAAAATTAACATGAGGCTTATTTGGTCGAGGGGAGGGTGTAAACAATGTTTTCTTCTGCAAAGAAGAAATGTAGAAGATTTCAGCATTTAAATATAGGCTTCTGATTACCCGGGCATGCTCATGGGGGCATGGTTGGAGTTTAAAGTGGCAGCTCAGAATGATCTCTAAATCTGCTCATGTGGCCAGAGAGGTTTGAAACCTCCTAATTCCAACATATCCTAAATTAGGCTGTCTGCAGGCATGTAAATCTAATTCATGTTTAAATCTAACTCATACAGCAGATCCTAATGCAGTAATCCAGCGGTTAAATCAATAGGTTGGCAGATCTAGAAAATTTTGGAGTTATATGAAGGCAAGATCCTTCAAGGAAACACTATCATGAAATGAAATTGTTTCCCAAAATGTCTCCTAAAGTAGGAATATTTAACAGATTAACTTAAGGAATCTTCATTTCTGTCTATTTTTTAAGCAATATAAGGCCTACTTTTACTCTGGAAAGGGTTAATTTTCCGAACCCTGTGGTCCCTCTCCCAAGATGGCCATTAAGTAAGTGTCATGCATGTTCTTCTTGAGGACTGCTTATCTATCTGCACAGTCTTCAAAAATTCTACTCAGGATTGTCTGTCGCAATTTTATTTTAGTTAATTAGGAGTTATTACAGGTCTAAAGAATACCTATGCACATGACAAAAAAAAAGCCTTACGTTTTTTCTTACTGTCTCATATTGAATACACTTATGGAGCAGTCACACAGCAACTGTTCCACATTAAAATCTGCATAGGACAGGTAACAGTAATACCAATTTTAGCATCATTTGGTAATATCTAATCACAGAACTTTATTATACAAGGCTGTGAAAGAACTAATCTTATGCCTGCCACTAAATATCTAAGTCTGACTAAGAGAAACTGATTTACTTCCATTAGAATTCATTTTAAATAACTGCCTAGGTTTATCACTGTAACTTCAAAAAATGCTAATTAATTCTAAATCAGAATGTATGTAATTATAATAGTTTCAACTGGAAAACAAATTACCTGGTGCCTTTGGGGTGAACTAGATGGAATATATTTCATATTCCTTTCAACGGCATAAATATTTTATCTTTTAGGCCATGAAAATGATGTGCCAACCATAAACAAATTTTTTCCTCTTAAATGTTTAGAGAGACTGTTTTCTTCCTCTAAGCATGAAGACACTAAACGAGTTGACAGTCTGCTTGCCAGTCAGTTTAATCTCACTCTCTCTGTGGGTTTGTGGGAAAACTGTGGCATGCCAAGTTATTTTTGGCTAAATGTTACAGTATAAAGAGCCTTCAGGAGCTTTCATTTAGTGAGTGGACTAACTGGCAGCTGTTGTACCTGCAGAATGTGAATTGATGTTGCCATGGAAATAGAGTAACTTTTTTTTTTGGTTCTGTCTTTGCATATTTGGATTTCCTCTTGTACAGAAGACAGGTTAGGAAGATTTGACAAGAACTGAATGAAAGACAAAAAGGCCTATGAGAAAAATTAAAAATTATTTGCATTAAAAATCTTTTAAGATGACAATCATTTATGAACAATTGACTTGGACTTCTCCTAAACAGGATATGGGTGAAAAACAAAAATTCACATTTTAACTGTGTCTGTTGACTAGTGCATAATTTTAAATACATTTGTTGTAGTGACCAAAAAGGTATCTCTTTCCAAAATGTGGTGAGAGTTGGGGAGGAGGGTGGACAGAGAGCTTCTTTGTGTTTTTTTAACACATTCTCTATTAGAACAAAATACAATTAAATTTACACAAGATTTATAAAACCCTAATAAGGGAAAAGAAGCTTTTCCATAAGAGCCACAGAGCTATGTACAGACAGAATCTACAACTGCATGGGAATAGTAGCCTCAGAAGTGAAATTTATGCGCCTCAAGATTATTCATCTCCAAGAGAGACCTCCCCAGTCCAGCCTGTCTCCATCTTTAAAAAAAAAGTCAAGGAGACATTTCTGTACGGTAATAAAATCCTCTTAATTAGACAGTATGCTAGCCTTATACTGGTAGGATCATTTAAGTATGAAGTCACTAGAAGTGCTGCAAATCAAATTTTCTCTGAGGGAAGATTTCAAAAAAGGGCATAGGGTTGACATTGTTAGTAATGTTTATTCTCCATATTAGACTAAGACTTACAGCAAAGAGGCTGTAAACATCAGAACTTGACAAAGGTTGACAAAAAGGTAAGAACTAACCACATTCGCAGAATACTACCATTCTCATCAATACCGATCTCTTAAAAATCTCAGCGGAGCACAAGAAGTTAGAAATGCACAGATATATAGTGGTTACCATATTTTCACTGCACTAAGAGAAATACAGTCCATCCACATCTGTCTGGGGGAGGGGAGAGAAAGGCAAGATGGGGAGAGACAAATCCACAACAGGTTGGGATTTTCATCTAAACAGATTAGAAGCACATGTCTTACCAGAAGCCAACAGGACTTAGGTCCTTCTTCTGGCAACTTAAAAACTGATAAGCACTTTGTGCCACATATTAAATAGGATTTTTCCTATTCTGAGATTCCATTCTTTTTCCTGTCGCTGCAATTTTATCTTCCACTCAAATCTCAGGAGAAGCAAGATCTTCAAATACACTCACTGTCATCACATTAACAGCTACAAACTGATCAAGGAGGGAAAAGGAGACTTTTTCTTGTTACTGCAATATTCTTTCGGGGTTTAGAAAGACAAATCTAAACATTGTCACCCCTCCAGGTCTTTGCATTTTTTTTTTTTACTATTCCTCATTTAGTTCCACATCTATTTTAATAAATATTTAACTACATGCACCAGAACTTCCCATTTACTCTCTCCTTAACTTAAAGATTAATGCAGATAGCTGAAGAAACATCTTAGTTTAAAACCACGGGGAAAAAAGTTATTTTGCACATATATGCATTTAGATAGAGCCAGTTCCAAGAAGAAAAGTGAAAAATGCTGTGGAAGAAAAAAATGAAAAATTCTTAGGGGTTCATTTATGACTTTGAATGAAATCCGTTCACCACAGAAATCAACATTAAAACTATCATAGTCTCTAGCATAACCAGAATTTTACTCCTGTTTTCTACTCCCATAAGTGAGCATACTTGCTGAGTTCCAATAATTTTCCGCTTCCAGTGCAAAGGATGAAACCACTGTCCAATACACAAGTGAGGCCTAAATTCTCTATCAGACATATCAAGGCCAAGGAAAGAACTGTCTCTCTTCGCATAGAGACACATATTGTCTAGGTGCAACTTAAAGCCTGACTGCAGTATGCTAAAGCGTGCTTGATATGGGCTGTAATCTAACTAGCTAGGGCACTGGCATCCATGAATGCCTTAGAGAATTTAAGAATTAAGATGCAGCTTCAGTCGATTGTCACTTGAGGAGGACTGGCTGCAGACAGCTCAGGAATAGCTCCAGTTTAAATACAAGTTCACCTTATTTATTGAACTGGAGTTGTGCCTGTCTGAAAGACATACGCAAGAGCCATTACCATTCACAGTTTAGGTTTCAAACCTATTCAATTTACCTGAATATCTTCAGAGTTGTCCCCTCCAAACAATAATGCAAACAGAGGTTTTGTTCTCTGAAAAGGCCAAGCAACATATTTTAAACCACTGATGATCATATACCTTCCAGGATCCCAGGCCATTTTAGCACAGTATTTATAACAAGAAGTATATTATTTATTGATGGTATGTAACATTCAAATTCTTTCAGGCTGTGACAGCAGCCATATTATTTCAGATTTATCTGTTGACAAGGTCACTTTTTTTCCCATATCAGCCTGAATATTTTTGCTTTGGCTATAGAACTGTGACCTAAAAGCATGTACTGACATTCACCAACACCCCTTGTTGCTTTTCAATGATTATGGTAAATTTATCAGTTTCTGTGGAGTTCCATAGTGAGGATCTTGAATTGGAGTTTTTCTATTTAACACAATTTTGATGTGAAGGAATCTTGAATAGAAATCTCTAAAAGTAAACTGTATTTCAAAATTCCTACTTGTATTTAATGACTTCTAGCACTGTATTTTAAAAAGGCCCTATATTTAGGCAGTGCTATTACATCCATAAATATAATGTAGTGTCAATAAATAGTTCTCTGTTGACATGCAATGCAGAATTCTCAGTGTTCCTATACATCAACATGCTTTCTGACAAGCTATAAGTCTGTCTGACTAGAAGCTAATACATCTGTTTCCGCTTGCATTTTTAACCTTAGAAAAGTCCATCCTGGACTAGCTTTCCTAACTGCTATGGAATATCTAACACCATTCCACAGGCTTGATTCAAAGTCACTGAAGTCCATACATAGCAATAGGTTCCTTCCGTTTATATATTTGCACACTTTTTTAGCCCAAGAAGGTATACAGCAATCATCTTCAATTTAGAATAGAGAAGATCCCAAATCTCACTCTTCTAGGTTTTCCTGCAGCTGTGTGCAGTCTTTGCACGTGAAATGCCAAAAACAGAGCATCTGATTGCAGTGACCTCTTTATTGCCATAAAGATCCTTCAGTCAGCGGACAGTAAATATGATGAGCTGCTAAATAATTGATTATTTCAAGAACTTAATGTTGAGTGCTTTTCACGCATCAGTACAATGTACTGTTTTATAGGTGTTGGTGTGTCAGCAAAACCCTGAACCACTCACCTACAGTTCTCGCTGAGTAGAAGAAAAGGAAAGAAGTGGGAGTCAGAGGCAGTTCCCTTGAAAGCTGAAAAGCATAATTTGCCATCACCTTCTTCAAAATTGAAGTGCAGTAAAGTTTTGATTCAGCTTTTCACATTTAAATGAAACTTTTAATACCAGTGTTGCCAGGAAGCTGTTATTTGTTTATGGCAACAAAACAAAAAAATTACATATGCTTAGAAGCATTTAATGGAAAACTTCCCAGCAGGTAGAAATATTTACTCCACCCACACACCACTTATTGTTTTGAGGCAACAGTTATTACTCCCAGGCATGGGCTGGGATAATGCACCATGTCTTACAATTCTTCTTTCCAGATGATCTTGTAGCCTGCCAAATAAATTAAGGTCAAGAGTGCTGCCCAGTGTGTCAGTGAAGATGACAGAAAGATACCGCAACCAGAAGAGATGGAAACGCTCCATGCAAGAAGCCTTACTTAGATCATGGGTACCCACAAAGTTCATACAATGGGCGTCACGTGGTGCTGCAGCCTGGCTCAGCTCTGTGAACCAGTACACCCAAGGTTTGGTATATCAAAGGTTCCTCTGCGCAGCTGCAAGTGTGACAGCAGGTCACAGAGAAAACAGAAGTAGGGCACAGTCCAACCATACTGTAAATGTCTGGGCTACACCCTGTCTGGAGAGATGGAAGATAAGTTTTGCACTACTGATGCAAAAGACGTTCAAGTCTGCTGCACATGGAGAGGCATAGGCAAGCCTCCTATATAAGCTCCATATAAGGCTTCATATCTCAGGTTGCTCCTGTGGCCCTTGCACTCCTTCCAAGGGTGCTATAAATGCTACCTGCTGTGACAAGCCATGAAGACAAACAGCAAGGAGGTAAATCTCCTTGGTAACCACGGTCCCTGTTGCAGTGCTCCAAGGCAGTAGGTTAACTGAAAATAGATAATATAAAGCCATCTTGAGATGTCTTGAGAGAGGTTCTTTCTCCCCGTAGTTCATATACTACAGAGGAGGATGCTTCTGTGTAATTAGACTGACATAGTGCAAAAAACAAGACCATGAAACTGATCTGCATCCATAATATCCTGTAGCTACAGAGAAACAGAAAGCTGCAGAAAGTCATTTGATAGCTTGCAGAAGTATGCATTCGCTTTATGTCTTATTCCTTCTAAATGGTAAAGGACTTCATGACCCACCAAGTGGGACCTTAATTTTGCCTGGAAAGCTAATGAAGACCTTCATAAGGATCGGTGCATAAAGAGAATGATGTAAGAGGTTGATGATGAAGGAGAGGTTGAGAGAACTGGGTCCACTCAGCTGGGAGAAGAGAGGCAAAGGGGAGACCTTCTTGCTGTTTGCACCTACCTGATCAGAGAATACAGAAGATAGAGGCAGACTTCTCTTGAAGCAGCACAGTGACAGGATGAGAGGCAGACGATACAAGACATGGGAAATTCCTATCAGATATTATGAAAAAAAAAATTACCATGAGGAACCCATGGGATCTGTGTCCTTGGAGCTGTTCAAAATTTGAATAAATACAGTTCTGAGCAAACTGATCTAATTAGACTTGTTTTGACCAGGAGGTTCGACTAAATGGTTTCTGGAGGTCCCCTCCAAAATAAATGATTCAGTGAGAAGTGAGAAGGAGAAAGATACTCAGCACCCATAATTTAATTTACAAAGATAATAAAAAAATATTACTTCTCTAAAATATATCCACTGGATCACTGTGAAACAGTCAATGGTCCAAAATCCAGAGTTGTTGGGTATATTAGTACTTTTTTTAGGGACTAAAACATAAAATTATCTTGTGGATTTATGACCAAATGAACAAACAGAAATTAAAATTAATTCTGAATGGGAAATTAAGGAAAAAATATGTAATTGACTATCTGAGGGAGCTTACTTCCTCCCCTCTGGCTACTTTTACTTCTATTGGACCCAAGGGAAGTGTGCATATCCCTTGGAATAAGCCTTATTTTTCCTAAAGCACCATCACATCCAGAAGGTGTTTAGGAACAAGTTTAACATCCTCTCTCATTCACATTGACAAGTGAAAGAGAAAAAAAAGTAATGGTGGCAACCAAACTGTGAACACCTGTTTACATCTTCAGAGGTTGTGACCTATCTATAGAGCACATAGAATATGTTTTGTTTCAACTATTTAATTGTTCACAGTTTTTCTCTGATTCTGACAAGTTTTTCACCCAAGTGAGATGAAGGTTGTATTTTAAGTATCCATAGTAAATACATTGATTTGGGTTACACTAAAATGTAACTTTTAAAATAGAAATCAGAGTTAAACTAGATGAACAAGGACATCCACCTAGAGTCCTTTAATAAAAGCATCTTGGAGATGGAGGTACAAAACTCAAGCTTCATGCAAATTAATTGCCAATATTTGCAGATTTGCTGACATGAATCATTTGTCTTTTTAATGCTCCCTCCTGTCTACTTTTTTTGAGTCTCTTTCACTTGACATCCTTGTTTAGCTAATATGACTGGATGGCCTAAAATGATAGCTGTTCTGACAACCAAAGAAAATTAGAGTACCATGACATCAATGACTACAGCAGAATTCATCAATAAAGAGAATAAAATGGAAGAATATAAGACTTGGTCCAAATCTCTTTCTCTCTTTTCTGCAATTGTGTATTGTGTACAAGTCCTTACCAATATGCAAACAAATCCACAGCAGCAGTATTACAAGAAAATATCTTTTTGAGGGTCCCAAACCAGTCAGGCTAGCAGAAGCTGGACAGTGCCAGAAGTGCCAGAGGCAAAAAAAAACTAGTAATCCGGGGGGTTCTTTCCCCTTTCCTCATCTCCTCCGAGTTCTTCAGCACCATTACATGCTGCTGTACTTACGTCCCCTCCTTGCCTTAAGCAATCCCGTTCTCTTTCCATAGCAGGAATGACACGTGCAGCTTTAGGCAATATTGCTAACAGAAATAACTAGATGTAGCAAGCATTAAATGAGAAGCAACATGATACGCATTATCTCTTGGTTGCTAAAGTTGGAGAAAGGCCAGGCATAACCAAAAAAATAAAAGCCTGGAGTAATCAGTAGCCAAACTGGGGCAATACCTTATGACCATATGAGTGGATTTCTGTAACACCCCAAGCAAGTTGCAGGGAAACACCAGAGAACGCTGTCTGTAGACTGTGCCATGGCAAAGACTTAGAGCGTTTGAGGCTTATTCATTGCAAATGGATATTCTCATTCTCTCTAAGAAGCTCTGCAGAGCAGAACATCGATGGCAAACAGCAAAATTTATAGAATATGACTCAGCCAATTCTGAAAATACTTTTATTAAGAAACAGAAGGAACCTCTCTGATTTCATGTTTATCCCTCTGCCTCTTCTACCAGCATGAAGATATTACATACTCTTCTATGTTCAAAACACACGTAGATCTTTGTACACGACAGAAATTAGATCACCTGGCAAGTCACTGAAAGTCTCCCAGAATCTCCATCAGTTCAACACAAAATCCAGATATTGCATGTTCCATATCAGCAGTACCAGTAAATAAGCAGGTAAATGGACACATTTGCTGGGATTTCTAAAATATCACTGGACATCACACTTTGCAGCGCAAAAAAAGCCTATGCTTCATAGCACTGAGTAATATTCATAGATTTCTTACGCCATCCTATTTTCTGTGTTAGTGCCATTGTGCATTTGGAAGAGGTTGGTTTGTGGATGCTGATAATGTGTCTCATTTAAATGTAAAAAAAGTGCATTTTATGCTTTCTTTCTTCAATGTTAATCCCACTGATTGAGATGTCAGTGGTCTCTTCATTCTGTAGTTTCTCTTATTGTCTCCTCTCAGTACTGAAACTCCATTTAAAAAAGTCTGGCTATAAGACTATGGTCATAGAGAATGAAGAATCTGCAAATAAAATCCTAACTCCAGGAAAGTTTCTGGGAGTTTTTGATATCTATGTGACTACAGTTTCAATCTATTACAGCCATTCCTGATATTAATTGTACTATGTTCCAACGATTGTCATTGTGCAAAATAAAATGAGGTTGATTCTCATCTTTATGCAGGAATGTTGGATATTAGATAAAGCCAGATATTTCTTCATTATTTAGGGTAGTATTAGATGTCAGATGAGATAAGGAATAAAATTTGAAAATATATTTTTTCTAGAAACATACATTAATTTCCCCTTTATTTTAAATATGAATGTGTATTTACACATATTGGGTATATCTGGAACTCTTTTATTTGATATTTTCATAGAAAAGTCATATGATTCCTGGCAAAGATCTACAAGTTCAAGAGCTACCATACATGCTTACCTGAGCTTATCTGAGATTCTACACAACATTTTTGCTATTGAAATAGATTCCTTAAAGCCCTTAAAAAAGTTTTTATATTCCCTCCTTTCTGCCTCATTTATTATTTAAATTTGTGGACTAAATGTTTTATATTTGTTGACATTTTATCTTGTTTTGAGGTCATTCCAAAAAGATGCTCTAGTTCTAATTTCTATCCTTTTTAAATAGTCAGTATTCACGATTTTCCAATGAACTCTACAGATAAATTTTCTGAATGTCAAATAATTTGACACAGAACAATGGTTTTGAAAAAGAAGCTATGAAAAATAACACATTATCCCTCTCAAAAAGCAACTGAAAACCAATTAGATTCATGCCATATTTGAATAATTCCTTTGAACTATGAAGAAATTTATGCCAGTGAATGTTTATTCTAAATTACTGCTGCAGATATTGAAATTCCATTACCATTCAAACAGCAGAAATGTCAGGAAGGAAATTCTATCTAAAGTTTTTGGACAAAATCCTAGGCACGGCTACTCTGATTGAGGTATAACAATATCTGTGGTCACTGGAAGATAAAGAGAAAGTTTTTTTCCAAACTTGACTTAAGTAAGTATAAAATAATCTCACAACAGTGTGGTTGACTTGGCAGATCTATAAATGTCAGGAATACAAACCAATAAAATTCCATTACCGATAAAGAAACTTTCAGAAATATGTATATAGTCTTATTCGCACAATATCCTCCTGAGATCAAATGGCTTATGGGTTTAGTAAAGCAGGATTTCAAAGAAGATGGGAATTCAAAAGAGAGGGAGGAAATTATATTTCTTGTACACAAAAAAACCCACAAGCAAATAGATGCTACAAGTAAAAATGCTAATGGCTGAGATTTAAGAAGGGGAAAGGTCTCTTTACATCCTAAAAAAGACTCTCACCTTTAATGCCTTTTCACCAAATAGGAACTTTTGGTTTTAAAAACCAAGGCAAGGCAATGTAAAGGTATAGAAATACTCGTCCTTTCTGTGTCATTTACGTTTCTTTCATGGATATTATAATCCTGACTACAGAGAATCACTCTAAAGACAGTTGTCTAGCATTTGTAAGTTACTACGGATCCAAGGCTAATGATTCTGAGAAAAGAATTTTCAAATTCAGGAGCCTGCACTGGGCATATAAAATATTTTTGTGTGTTGATTTGGTAGGAGCACTTTAGACACCTGTTTGAAAATATGATCCCGGCTAAAAGCTACATGAAACACTGGCTCTGTAATCAGGCAGTAGGGAATATTTTACCTAATGCACTCCCGAGAAGCTCCAGTGTAGAACTGCTGCTCTGAAAGCTAATGGTCCAAAGCCTATTCAGCTCAATGGGAGATTTTTCAATGACGCCATTAGATTTTTGGATTGGTCCCAAAAAGCTTAATTTAAAGGTCTTTCATGACAGAATTTCACTCTAGTGACAGCACTATCCCAAATTCTGCTGTTCCCAAAAGCAACAACCAAATATTCATTTAAGTATCTGAGTTAATGTTCAGTGGTACAAATTTTAGCTCCAAAATAAAGGGAATGTCCCACCTGGTAAATGCTGATTGTTATGGTTATCTCATTCCCATAGAAAAGCTCTATATGCAAAAAGGCAAACCAGTTCTTTTCACATTGATTATTGAGTCACACTAATTACATTTCATATGGGAAATGTTTTATATCTAATTCAGTATGTGAACAGTTATGCACACAATGCCAATTATTACTTAACATGTACATTAGACATTCAGCTTCCAATGTATCACACAGCTAATTTAGTAATATTTAATACAAAAAAAACCCAAAATCTAAGTAAAAGTAGCTCACTTCTGAAAGTAAATTATCAGAAATTATCACATTTCAGCTAAGGCCTGGTATATTGGCATTCTTCAGTGAACAGGTATTCACGGAAAAATGTCCTACTTTTTTTTTTAATTATACTTGAAACATTTCAGTATTCCCAAAACTGCTTAAAATAATTACACTAAATTCTTTGTTTTCTGTTTGTTCAAAAAGAATCATAGGCATTATAGAAACTGAAGTTCTGATCATTATATCATATATTTTGCACTTAGAGGCCAACTCCGTGATGACTTGCGTGTCTCACAGCTAATGCGCATTTCCATCCAGCAGGGCCCACCTGTTGCCTTGTGGGAACTGAAATTTGAGAGCTGAATAGCAGTATTATTTCCTAAGGGTAGAGCTTCCTAATCCAGCTATATCTCCTGTAAACCAGTGTCAGTCAGCTCTACCAAACAGCTGACCTAGATAAATCTCTGCTGTTTTCTGAAAAATATGGTTATTCAACAAGCCTGGTCTATAGGGAGCCATCCAAGCTGTAACTCCAGAAAGACAATGTAGAGGAGCCGGGGAACTCTGCTTCTATGGTTTGCCAGACTGTTTTGAAACAGAATATTGCTGGGAAAGTAACAGAATTTAATCAGAAATTATTTTAGTGGAACCCACCTGGAAAGAAAATCTGCACATGGAAATTTAGCGGGAAAAAAAAAAATTTAAGATCTGCTGACAAGTTGTATCCATGACTTAGGCCAGTTAGGGTCATAGCTGTGCCTCTAGGCTGTGGCTGAGCAGGCTATGCAGCTAAGGAATGCAGAAATGAGAAAAAGCTTATCCTTCTACTTCCCTTCCTTGGGCCAGTTTGCCACTGTAAGTTAGATCATTCTCTGATGACAGATTGCTGTAACCCCTAGGGGGGCAAAAACCCTAGCCAAAAGTTCAAGAAAGTCCACATGAGTGTTTGCACTGGCATCACATGCTCCTATTGCAAGCACCTAAACACCAGAGAGATATCAAGGGTGAGTGAAAAGCGTTGCCCTCCATGCAGCAGCTAGAAAGAGCTGCAGGTTGCAGAAAAGCCTTTTCTAGGAGAGTTGGAATGCATTTACACAGCACCCACCCTCCCCGGCCCGAAATCTTGACTGGAAATGAGCTGTAGTAATTTAGAAGTATTACAGGAAAAAGTGAAAGAGGAATTGGTCAAACGAAGGTGCATGTATTCCTATACACTGATTGCCACTCTGTTACCCAGTCTAGAACTATGGGTAAACTGAGTATAAAATAAGTCCAAATCTGATGTTTTATCTGGAGTTGTTTTTTCTGTCTTGTATATGTTCTACATATTCTTCAACTTATATCTAATAGTGTAAATGATTTAAAACATAGAAAATTAATGGTTTAGGGCAGTGAAAGCAGATTGACTAGATCTGGGGCATATCTCTCAGGAAACAGAAACAGCAAGCAGAAGGATGTCTGTGACTAGAATTAATGTTAAATAGGTAGTCAACTCATTGTTTCTAAAGATTATAACATTTTATTGCTACTATTCCCATGTACTTTTATCCAATGGCAGTACTTTTAGTCTAACACTATATTATCTGGTAATATGGACTGGTCAAAACCAACATCCACACAGAGAAATGTTAAATACACTTCTACAGTCAACAGATACAGTAATTCATAAAGACTATGGCAAAAATACTACTTCATATAGGCACATACCTACTGAAATCCATTTGGATCACCTTTTTCTCATGAGTCCCTTGCAACTATACATAAAGTGTACTGTATGTGCCAAGAGCTAGAGCATGCTGGGAGAAATTGCCTTAAAATCTTTGAAAGAAGAAAATATGGTATTTCATCATTTTAAGAGCTATGTATAGCAAACACAGTAGCTCAACAGAATACAGAGTGTAAAATCTAATAACAGAAATCTCCTGATGTTTAACTCTCAGTGCAACAATGATATAACTTACATTTGCTTTTTAATATCATGCACTCATGTAAACACAACATGTTCTTGGCCAAGTATAGAATTATGCTGAGAAAAAAAGTGCATCTGATTTCCTGATAAATTGGAAGAATAAGGATTTCTTTTAGCAAAAGAAGAGAAGAGAAGAGAAGAGAAGAGAAGAGAAGAGAAGAGAAGAGAAGAAAAGAAAAGAAAAGAAAAGAAAAGAA
>JAWLRI010000285.1:5009202-5126697 GCA_034781795.1 Crypturellus tataupa
GAAAAGAAAAGAAAAGAAAAGAAAAGAAAAGAAAAGAAAAGAAAAGAAAAGAAAAGAAAAGAAAAGAAAAGAAAAGACCTTGCAGTCACTCTTAGATGTCAAATACCATTAAATACAACTTTGTCTGTTGCTAGAGAAGATAAAAGCTGTATTTAAAAGCCTTGCCAAAAATGTCCTTTTCAGTACTAATTAGCATCAATGGTCAAAGCCGCTAGAGCGAAAGAAGAACAGAGAGAGGGAGGACAAGAGAAATAAGTACCATCACTGACACTAACAAGATTTTTTTAAGCTTTGCCTCATGATACATTAAAAGAATTTTTTCTTTTAATATAATGTCCTATACTTGCGAGTGCTATAAGCAGATGCCCTTCTCAATCTGCTCTAAAATCAAGTTCAACCACATACAAAGAAGAGGCACACGAAGAATTCTCATCCTAGAGACTCTCTTCCTAGAGTTTTCCCAGGGAAGAAATTAGCAGATAAATAGCAAAAAAAAAAAAAAGTGCAAACATCCTGGTGATTTCTGAGCGGTCTGAACCACTTTTGCTTCCTGCTCCAACTGTCCAGCCCTCAGCCCAGATTCTCGATGAGTTTCCTCCTTCCTTCCCAACCATTCCTGAAAGCGGTTGATGCCAGTACATTATCAGTCTGTTTCATCCAGGAAGATAAAAAGTATTTTAGACACTCAACTTCAACTGTCATAGGAAAAATATTAAAACCATAGAACAATTAGAAAACCGTGCCAAAATAATAAGCCCACTCTACCTTTTCAACTGAGTATGAAAAGGTCTCCACCCTTTTCATACTCAGTTGAACCTTAAAGATTCATGAAATGGGAAATCAAATTCATTGAGAGTTGCAGTAGATGTATTTTTGCTAGTTTGTTCCACCTGACAATGTTCAAAACAGACCCATGCTAATACACTATGAGGTTGAGGATGAAGGCCTTTCTCTTGCTTCACAGTGCAAAGCAGGTCATCAGGTCTGCTCTAGCTTGTTGCCAGAAAGTGGACCTTACATATTTTGGGGAGTTGGTGGTCCTTCTGTGCACTTGTCTTCCCTTTCCCTCATATCTCCAGTGCTTTTGGCACAGTTTCCACAAAAAAATTCTTCACGAATATCACTGTCTGCATTTCATTGCCATTATTTTCATCAGTTTACCTTCTCTCAAAAAGATACAGTGTCTGGTTAAATTTCACTAACACAGAGTTAGGTCTGCTGCAATTGTGGAATCAGTGCAGTTAGAGGGGTATAACAGAACATGAGAAATCCTGCATTTCATAATTACTAACTCAAAATATGGGTCAGTGCCTAAAAACTGATTAGCCCTTTGAGCCTTTCATGTCTCTTCTTGTCATGAACGGCATGACAGGAGAGGAAGAGTAAACAAGCCTTCCCCCTCACATGCAGTATACAGGCAGCCTGGGGCACTGAAATCCTCTATGCATGGACTAGAAATAGCATTGGCATGATAGCTACACCAGCTTCCCAAATCTAACCTGTCATTTTGTTTCAGTCTTTTCTATGATGGGATCAGCTTTCCCATTCCTTTCAGATTGGTTTAATGCCCCAAATTCTCCGAATTAGCGTTAAGTGCTTGAATTAGTCTTCCAAAAAGTGAAAGTATAGTGCTCTCAAAATGCTGACAGTATTTTATTGGGATCATCATCAAGAGCACTAGCCACGTAGCTGATGTGAGATGTAGGTATCCTGTCGTTTTGGATATACTTTAACTACATAGTGAGTTTAGACAGCTCGCCTAGTCCTGAACAGATGGAAATGGCTTTACTCACTATCGGTCTTGTATGAGAATCAATGAGTTAATGGTGAATGTCTCCAGACACTGTTGTTCGAGTACAAATTTCATGTTTGAAATTTCAGCTCCATGGATATTCACATAAGCAAGAAAATATTTTTCACTGTAGTTTAGAACGGGATCTTCTAAAGTTCCTAGTTTTAGGAAATGATGATGAGTATACACTCTGCAACAAAACCAACCTTCTTCCATGCAACAAAAAATGGAAGTAACCAACTTCAGCATTTCTATAGTGGGCAAGTGCAGTGATTGCTCGTGTAGCACAGCATGTGAACGGGTGTGAGTTTGCTAGAGTGCGTCCAAAATAATTTGCAGTTTGGACTCGGCCATCTTGCGAGGCAACAACTGAGCAGCTCAGGTCTATGTTAAATTGTGCACAAAACTAGATGGTACTGATGTCTCTTCATGGGGTACAACTCAAAATAATGGTGATAATTCAAAGTAAAGGATGCCAAGGCTCCACAGGCTAATTTCTAGAATAATCATAAGCATATCTGCTGTGAAGGTAGGACTCAAAACAACTCTGCGTTTTAAGCAATCTGTAAATTCATTAAAAGAAAAACAAACCAACTAAAATTTGAAAATGCTACTATATTTCCTCAGTTCTGAAATACAGGTAGAACAGTTCTCTAGAATATTAAAATGTTGCATTAAAATACATGTCTGAGAAATTCAATGTGTTCATATTCATATATTACACATACATTCCTATATTACTAGTCATATCTTCCACTCAGCACCAGTTACCAAAATCACAATGCTAAGAAAGAAAATGAAGGTTGTTTTGCTGAGACAGAAAACTCAGTTCTATTTCAAAAATTCACCACTTGTACTGTTTGTGGTAATATTTATATCCTTTAAGTAATTAAGTTCTGCAACAGGTATGACAGGAAATTTTGAGTCCACCCTAAATGGGACCAAGGAGAAGATGAAACATAAAGAAATACTATCAAGCTCTTTCTCTCTGAGGGCTTTACTTCAGACCTAAAATTCTCGCTAGCAAGGGTTTGATGCAGCACAAGAAGAAGGACTAAGAAGGCAGGATTTTTCTTTCCAGAGTATTTTGTGCAGTCTCAGAAATGCCTTTTGACAGCACCTCAAGTGTTGAAGAGGAATTCTTCAATGTGCAATCAGCAAGGGGGTCTCTGTAGATGTAGGTTGGCATATGGTATCTCAAATTTCTCTGTGACAAGTGGCATGTTAGCAGAGCAACAGAGTAGCAGAGAAAAAGACGTTTCGCTAATCACTCCCTGTTGCCCACACCCTCAGGCAGAATCATATTGCTTTATGCAGATGAGCTCATAACAGTTTCTTCAATTTAGCTTTTATATAAAAAAGTGCCAGCTCCTAACGCTATGTCAACAGGCACCCGAGGGCCTACCACTTTACATTGCGAGTGTATTACTATTTAAAGATGAGCTTTTAGCTTAACATCATTGCTTGCCTTCAGAGTTTAATTACCGCCCTCCCCATGAGGCCCAATGAGCCATCTACTCCTCCCATGGGAGTTCTGCTTGGCAATGATCTTTAACTAAATAAGTAAATGCCAAATAAGCACTTCTTAAAGATGTACTGTCTTGTTTTCCGCCTGGCTTTGAAGCCTGCGGAAGCCAGGCTCTAATTTGCATCTAACTGGCAGCAAGCCATGCTGAATTTAGAGTTATAAATCTCATCTCTGATATAAACTAGAAAGGGGATTTAAAAAAAAAAAAAAGAAATCAACCTTTTTTTTTCCCCTTTGCTGTTTCTTATGCTCAATTATCCCATATCATTACCTACAGGCAGACATAAATCATTGAAACAAGAACCTCTAGTACCCAATTGTGTTGTCTATAAGTGCCTTACACAGCTACAGCAGCTTTAGTCAGCCTGCGTTTTCTGCTGTGATTCTACAAATTGTCTTCCCATATTCCTTTCAGCCACATGTTTCTATAATAGAATAGCAATATTACAAAACAACTCACTCATTTGCAGTAAATATCTAAGATTCAAAACAGGGGTCAACACGGATGTCCTTAATTCTGTAACAAGTCAAGCTACTGAGCAAGATAGAGAGGCTAACAAACTGAACAGTGCACGGAGAAGGGAATTTAAACTGTCTCTTCATTTAAAGGAGGTAATAATAAAAACTGGCACAAGCAGTTATTATTTCCGGGGCATGGTGGTATTACAAAGCAGATAGAGACAGAAAGATGATTCTCTTTCCTAGATCCTGGAATTCTATACCCAAATAATTAGTGGCACCCAGCACACACACACACATGAAAAAAAAAAAAAAAAAAAAAAAAAAAAAGAACAGCAAGAGATGAATGAAAAAAAAAACATGGGACCCAGAAGCTATCCTTGAAAGTGCCAGTCAATCAGAGCACAGAGAATCAGAGAAGAAATCTAGCAGTGCAAAGCGCTATGAAAGAGAAGAGCTTTTGCAAGTACTGGGACAGAGACATGAGGCATCCCCTCCTTTTACCACCTAGGCTTTAAAGCCATACATGTGGCATGGAAACACCACTGGATCTGTTTTACCTTCCTTCTCTCCTAGCAGGAAAATAACCCATCTTTGGCATATCCTAATTGAATAGGAACGATGACAGTTCATTATGTCAGAAAGCTTGGACTTGGTTGTGCTTTTTACAGATACCACGAATGTGTCAGGATGCTTTACATTAAACAAAACAAATTCCAGTTAATATAGAGGTGGATTTTTTTGTTTGTTTGTCCATCAAATTGTCAAAAACACGCCAGCTTCTAAGGAAAAGGAGTTTACAATGAACTCATCTATTTAAAAAGAAAACAGAACAGTTTATTGCAGGCTCCCTATGAATTGCAGATGTGTGGATATTATGGTAGAAGGCCTCCAGGAACATTTTGAGGTAATGTTAATTTTCTGTTTTCCTTTTTTTTTAATTTATATTAGTTGTGTTTGTAATAAAAGCTGCAGAGCATCAAAGTCCAAGAAAGTTCTTAAAATAGGTAGCAGCTTGTAGGAGGTGTGAACTGTGGTTGAATGAAATTTGTTCTTTCTTTTCCTTCAGCTTTTTCTATTGCACCAGTGTCTCTCTGTGTTTTATAAACATGGTCCTTCCTTTTAAAACACAAACAAATATGAAAACCAAGCATACATTTCTTCATCTATCACCTTCCATGTAAACTGCCTGTTTTGTTTAGCTAAGCCAGGTGAGAGCGATTTGTGTTTCTTTTTCCTGAAACAAAATCATTCACATCTACTTCTGTGCAAGGGCATAGCTGCATCTTTCCATATGCAGTCTTTACTCTGATCAATCATTTCAGAACAGCATCAATACAACTACAGATTCTGCCCATTCATGTCAGCAGCTTCTTCACTGGCTCAAGCAGAGATTTGCAGAATGGCTTCATACCATGCCAGTGTTTTTGAATCAGATAACCAATAGTGACAAAATATACTAGGTGGATCATATACACAGATCAGCCATGGCTTCTGTCTTCTATGGCACACACCTTTTGAATATCAAATCCAAAAAGCATACTAGTCTTTCGTGGCATGTGTCATTCCAGGTTTGCAGCTGATTGTATTACTAAAGGGACTAATTTGCAGTAGTGTTACCTCTTAGCCTGCCCACAGTTAGACAGTATGGCAACTCCTATTTAAGCTAATACTCGTAGCACCGCAAGAGAGCAATAAATGGAATAGAGAAGAGGAGAATAAAAGGTTGGGAAAATGCTGGAAGTGAATAAATGAATGCTTGCGATCTGCTTGTGGGCCCACACATGAAGAAGTATCTCTCTATAATGGTTATGAAGGAAAAGGTGACCTTCTTCATGTTGTGAGTGATGGTCCCCAGAGGTATGCTGCAGCTTGTAAGAATGCTCAAATATTCAAAGTAAAAAGTGGAAGCCAACAAGAGATCCTGAGCCAAAGAACAGAAAGGCACAGAGAGATTGCACAAGAGATGACTGCTACTGCAGAACAGCAGTGATATTTTCCATCTTTCCTGGACCTCAAGCACCTGTCAGTGTGGATCACTTCCAGGAGAGAGGCAGGAAGTAGGGATTCTCCATCACAGCTTGTTCGAAATGGTCTTGGCTGGGTTGCTGTTTATCTGCAGATTGTTCTTGGCTGACTCCTTGCCTACACCACTGTCTAGTCTGCTCATTGCAAGCAGTCAAAGGGCTAATTGGATCTCACATGTTATTTGAAGTAGTGTTTGGAAGAGCATCATGAAAACTCTCAACATTTGAATGTGACAGTTTAATAAAAACAAGTAAACACACATCAATAGTCCATGACTAATAAATAACATTATTGTTTTCAGCTCAAAGATCCACATCAGTTTACTCGATCAGAGAATATGGTCCTTGACACTACGACCAAAAAGTAAGCATGCATTTCACTAATAATGTGAAACGTAACAATCTGTTTAAAATGTAGTAATTAATCAGATTTGACCATCTCAGATTTTTACACCTGTTCACACAACACACAAAAGGCCCAGGCCAAACACAATCTAGAGCAAGATCTGTTGCACACCTATTTAAAGTCTTACCAACACAGCAGCATTGATGTGGTTCCTTCTGACACACAAAGCTCTGGTCTTGCAAAAAGTTGCATAGAGCTTAGGAGTTCAAGCAAAAAGAGTGACTGATACTGTATGCTGCTGTAAAGCATAGCCCAGTCAGTCACAGTTCACACAGAGGTGATCATCTCTCAAAATGATCTGATATGATTTTCTCCTTATGTTTACACAGTTATTTCATCGGGGCTGGGGAAGGTACCTATACTAAATATTCAGCTTTGGGATCATTTCCTTTTAGGAAAGTAAATTCCAGAATTCTCTATTGATCACAATTCTTCAGCATTCCTCAGGAATCTCTAAAATCTGTTTCCACGCTATGTTAAAATTAGCACAATTTTATTCTAGTAGTTCAATCAGCAGCTGAAAAGTTAAAAACTCAGAGAGTAACGTAAGGTCCAACATGGATAAAACTATAAGGGGATTGCCTGGGCCTTCTGTTCCTCCTTTCTGTTTTTAGGTACCTAACATTAGGAATAACTGCCTTCAAGCATTAATGAGAAGCGAAAGGGCCTGTCTTAGGTGAAAGGATTCGCCTGATGAAAACACTTTCATATACAGATATGCCTAGGCTTAGCTCCTTATGAAGCTATGAAAGGCTTAGCTCCTTATGAAGGTCAAGGTAAGACAGGCTAGGACAGGGGAGACAGAGATTGTTAGAGAAAGGAATAGTTAGGGAGTGGATTTCCTTTAATTTAAAATATTTACCTTATGGACTCATGGCAAACTTGAAACCCTGATACTATTCACATTCTGCTTTGTACCAGTTAAAAAGTCTTAAGCATTACAAAGTCTTAAGATTCACACATTTGTCCATGTCTATCCTCTAAGAGAGAAAGACAGAATTTCCTAAAAACATTTTGGCAGATGAATCTGGGGGTTTTTAGCTATTTTCTCCATGTTAAACAGCTATACTGAAGAGTTCCCCACATATTTTCAAATTACTTGATAGTGGCATTACAACTCTAAAATCAAACTTTCTTCGTATTATAAGTTCTTTTTAGTGTGATTAAATGGAATAGCAAATTATACCACAGACTAAAGAGTTGGATGCTATTACAGAGTCTTCTTACAAGATTTTCTCCTTCATTAAATATTATAATGGCATTATTTTCTATACCTATTAGAGTCACTGAAATATGTCAGCTATTGTAAATGAGCCTTAAACATCAGATAAAAACAGATTTCTTATGCTTCAGACGTGGATTACCGTTAAAATCCAACCCGGAAATTGAAGCAATCCTAAGCATCTTTGTTTATCAGCATTACAGCTCCAAACCATCTGTACTTAATTGTAAAACAACAAATTGTCTAAAAACCAGTGCAGATTAAAAGGACAAAGCTTCTTATGGACAGTTGATATTAGAGAAATTCAAAGACTGCTAAGATCACAGCAGTCCTTGTGCAGTTGTTTTATTTCGGTCAAGTCCCTCTGTTTATGTTCTTCTAAAATAGAAATGCATGCAACATGTTAATTGTCACCAGAGCATCACTAAGAGATTTAAGAAGGCCTTAAACTTTGATGGTAAATCCTTTGCTATCTTAAGAGCTTGCTGACATTTACTCCCAAAGTTCATGTAGGGCAAAGAGACCAACTGCTGACCTCCGGTGCTCCACTGACTCCCAGAATCGAGAAACTAGGCCAGTAGAATAGGGTGGGAGGTATCTTGCTTGCCTTCTTGAATGTGTAGCAAAGCAAATAATTTGCTTCAAGTGAAGAAGAGAGCTGCAATTACAGCTGGTTGGAAGGGGCAAAAAGTAGAAATCAGTCGCCACATGGAAGCACAGATCCTTTGGAGTCACTGAAATTATGTATATTTGCTTCTTCATAATATTTGCAGTGCACTGAGCAGCTTCTTCTTTTTTTTTTTTTTTTTTCCAGTGACAGGCCTGTTCAGCTATGTTCACGTCCTTTTTAATTTATCCCATTTGCTAGATATGATTTGCTTCAATCACTGGATAGGAAGTAATATTATGAATTAAATAGCAATTCATAAGAGATGAATCACCAACATCACCAACATCTAGTAGTCAAAGTCATCAAATTGCCTATAAGCCAATTCCACTGCTATTCATTAAAACATCACTTGGTATATTCCTCCAAGTAAGCTTGTATCTTGCAGAGGAGAAAAATTAATCGCATGTCTGTCATGATCAACTTCTTTTTGGGCTCTTTTCTCATATTATTCCTATTTCAAATTCAGCTATCCCAGCTGGCTGTGGTGTTTTCAACCCTGTTGCTGCTTACCATCTCCCCATGCATTTTCTCATGTCCTGTGTAATTCCTTTCAGAAAAAGGAAATGCTGTAAAACTGAGAAAGGCAAAAAGAAGCCAATTGCAACATTCAAGACCTTTACAACATCTTACAAAGTTATTTCAAATAGATCATTATTCAGAAAAAAAAAATCCTTAGAAAAAGAGGAAATTCAGACATTCTATAAAACACATTAGAAATTCAGACAAAGTTTTAAGTGGTAATGCCTCCTGGGATCCCTTATGCAGTAAGTGAAATCAATTTGCTTTAAAAATAACTGGTAAAATATTTAAAGATGAATAGGAACTTACATATAAATAGTATACTATGTAAAATATATATGCATATTTTTATAATAGTAGTAAATATTTATTTGCTTAGCATATAGACTATTTATTATAAAGGAATTTTGAATCTTAAAGAGCCATTGTACTATTGACTGAATCCAGATTACATGTTTGTCTTCATTACATTTTATTTTAGGTGTTAACTTATTGCTTTTATCTCAAAAATATCAAGTATCATTTGGGAGATACAGTAAGCAGCAACATCCATATATTTTTCTCAGTTAAGACTTATTTTATGTTCATGCAAGTGGAAGGCATATCTTAATTTTTTTTAAAAAAAAACAAAAGGCTTTTTCCACTCCCTCATGGACTTTCATTACCAAGACCACCTCCAACATGGATTTGCATTTTTGGTACATGCCTTTCAAGTAAACACAGAATGGTTTCAGTGCACTACTAAATGGGTGGATGTGTTGCTAACTTTCCCAACTCATAGATCCAATTAAAATTTTAGGCAGCATTCTAAAGGCTAAAGATTTAATGTGTAAATCTATAAAACAACTCATCCTCCAGATCAAATGTCTGCTGTTCTACCTCTTTCTCCCAAACAAACATGTTAAATTTGATTTTCTTTTTCTTCTGCGATCATTTATGTGTATACACAATCTAAACCAGTCTGAAAATCCTTTTTTTAAAGAAAAATTTTTATAGGTATGCTTGAGTCTATTATGTCCATATCTCCTGAGCAAGACTGAACTTTCTAAAGGGGTTAGCTAAGTAGAATCACACTAATTTTTAGAATGACTGCAATCCTGAATTTGCACTTCCATACTTTTAAAACAGATGCTATCCTTCAATTAATAGAGAAGATTAAGTCTATGTATCTAGAAGTATTTACAACAATTTTACACTAAAAAGATCGTTTTTTTTCTTTTTGAAATTAAAAAAACCTTTTAATTCATATTAATATATTTCTTAGAAAGAAATTCAGTTTAGTTTTTCATGTCTAAGCTACATATCATGACAAAAACAAAGTGAGTACTAAAGAGCCAAAGTAATTTTTATTCAAGTATTTCTTCAATTACACTGTATACCTCTAGCTACTTGACATTCATTGACATGTTGCAGTCTATTATTCCATCTATTATTTTAGAAAAGGAAGATCTCTTTAAAACTAAGGGCTTTTTAATTTTTTTTTAATAAAAATTATTCCAGATTTTTTTTTTTACTTTTAATTTGGAATTATAAGAGAGACTGCTTATCTGATTTAGTTTAAAAATATTAGATGTCTGTGTAATAAAACACAGATAACAAACTCATACAGATAGCTGATGTAAACCCAAACAATTTCAGCAAATTCACTCTTGCCCATATGCTAAGGCATGTTCTACACAGATCATACCAGCTAATGTTGTAGCTCCCATATGTGCACACCACATTCTATCAATGAAATTCTTGCAACCCACAGAAAAATAAGATGTGACAGCCACAATGCCAAACCGAGTTTGGCTTCCAACCTCTAACTGTTCCAATTCCTTTGGCCTTGCTTCTCAATCACTGAGGAAAATTCATTAAGAATATCAGGAAATGTGTGTTCTGCATATATTCACCCACACGTTTTACTCAACAACAAAGAGCTTTCAAACCTTCTAGGTGGGTAAAGTGGGATCTCATCCAGTCGTGGACTCCAGGAATGACTGATAGCTCCCTGCTTCATTTTTAAAATATCTCTGGGGATTCTCTGTGTATGCTAGCCTCAGGGACTACTTTTAAAAAGTCTCATTTCTTCTTGAAGAGTTAATCTAGGCTGCCAGAGATCATTGCAAATCCAAATGAACATTTGGTTGCCATCAAAGATTGGAAAATAAAATAGACTGGAAAACAGAAAGCTTTCTAAAAAAAAATGATCAAAATACTTCCACTGAAGCTCCTCAAAATGACAGTTCTTTGACTCTAAGCTCAAATTTTACATCAGAAAAAAATCCTACCTCAACTAAAATATTTAGGTTTGTTAAATGCAAGTAGCTAATGCTTTGCCCAGGATGTGTGGGAGCTGCACGACAAGACAGGTCAGGGCTTTTCATGCCTCTGATTTTGCTTACAAGCCTGGATTTGCAACCAGCATCCATCTCTCGCAAGGAGCCATGCTCTCCCTTGCCACTCAGGACAACACTTTATAGCCTGGCCTTATAAAAGATATCACTCAGACAGGAAAACTGGTCCACAAAAATGACAGTGGAACACTAACATGGGATTTTGAAAGGATTAACTTATTAAAGTTAAATCTTTATAATAACTAAGTATCACTATAATCTTATAATCTTTATAATAACTAAATGTGCCAACAGGATCTTGTTTTGTTTACTGCTGTACAAAGACACACAGACAGTCAAGGTCATAAAATGACTGATTTTGTGGATCTAAGTACAAGAAAACACTATGCTTTTAAAGATAACACAAAAGGTAAAATACTATAAAGCTATCAAGCATGAAATTGTGCAGTATGTGCTATGATGGTTAAAAAATTAATATAGTAGTGAAGGTTTTGCAATGTACTGAGATACTACTTATGAAATATATAATAACATATTTGTTTAATAACACAGATGTTTATATTTTAATCTTTCTAACCCCACCCCTTAGGTTCTGCAAATGAATGTAATGGGGCAATTAAGTCGGTCTTTAGAAAAACAAAAAGCAGAGGAATTTGTTTCCATGGCTATGAATCAGAAACTGTTATGAAATAACACACACACACACACACACAAAGATGAAATATTCACTGCACAACAGAAATACAGAGCTCATCCTTTTAAAAGTAGCACAAAGCTCATCCTTTTAACAAGCATTAAGAACAAAGATTACCTGCTTATAATGCAATTACAATGTAAACTCCCCCTGAACAGCTGCCATTAACTCCTAATCTGAATTTACAGTCCCTAAACACTACCTGGGATGTTTTCATGAGCCATGACTTATTTTCTAATATCACCTCTGCCCTCACAGGAAAAAAAAAAATAAAAGGCTTCTGATTTATGTAAGAAGTCATCATTATCTCCTGACTGGATTAAAACAACACAATCAACCTAGAAATAAAAGTATCAGCTTGGAGGAAGCTGGAGCCGGGACAACGCACCTGTCCTCTGCTCTCTAAATTGGCTCCCTCCTGGATATCGTGTCAAGTGTAAGCGCACAGTCTGCACTTCAAGGTGCTTAATGATGGGCACTGGGAGCCCCAAAAGACTGCCAAAAGCTCAAGGACTACCTCTGGCTGCTCTGGTATTCTGGCATTATGAGGAATCAGAGGCACACACACTTCCATTCTTGTACAGGGAAGCGTTAACAGGGTTTTCTCAGACACTGAAATGCTCTGGCTCATAAAATAAAGATTTCAAGTTATTATGAAATGTTGGCATTACCCAGTATATCAAATTAAAACTTCACTTTTTCAATTTCATTCATTTCTCTTTTCCATATAGTAGGTATTTTTGTGCCTTCCTTTACCTTAATTTCTCCTTATGATTTCATCATGCATCTACTCTCACTTCCCTTATGATGCTTCCTCCCCTTAAAATTCTGTAGCTACCAAGTCTTGCATTAGATTTTGTTTTCCTCCTTTTCTGTTTTTTCTGAAATCATGTCACAATCTCTTTTTTTTTCAGCTCATCCACTGGCACCCATTCTACCCTATATTCCCCCATTTTATCCCACATCACTGAATTCCCCCTCGCACCATGTCTACTCATGATCCTGCTCCCAGTAACTCCTTCCCTGTAGCTTGGTGTCCCCTACCCCATCACAGGTGTCAGTCAAATTAAAACTTATTCCCTGAATATGCCTGTTCTTTGAGCTGAGGACCAGTGCTGGCCTGGTTGGCCACCACTCCTATTCGCCTGGTTCCCAGGCCAGAACTGCTTGTTACTGCAGGGGGAAACACAAGGAAATCTCTTCTTCACCAGTTATTTACATCCACCTCCTAGGAAAAGTACTTAACCAAAGGGATCTTCATTTTTTCCTATCAAAAATCAAAGATATAAGAGACATAAGAGAAGAAACATATGTAATTGCTCTAGGCAGACAGGAGGACTGCAAGGGCACAAACCAAGTGACAACAAGTTCACTTTGCTTGGCCAAGGGAAACAAAAAGAAATGGTTCCCTCATCAAGAACCGTGCCACTGCTAGATATACAGACTCACAAAGACTAGGGAAGTGGTTCAAAGACAGACTAACAAACAGCTTCTAGTCACTGTTCTGCCCTTTTCTTACATAGCTTCGTCATTGCTTTATGCAATCACATGACAGAACCACCTCAAAAACGCACAAATCTAAAATGAGATTTACCTCACCTGACATTACCAATCTAAGATAATCAGATAGGTACTCTCTAATCCCAGGAGAGAGCAGAGCTTTTCCACGAGGACTGTATTCTGTCCTCAGACAGGTGTCTTCACAGATACAGCAAACACATTGGAGCCTTCCACTCTTTCCAAGTGAAACAGGAAGCAAATTAGGGTGAAAAAATATGCTGTGGAATGAATTAGAAAAACTTATATCCTATTTGGATGCTATAAAACCCCAAACAAAGCCTATGAAGACTCTCCTAGCTTTGGTTTAAGTTTCTGGGTCTTTTATATGACAGTAAACTTCTGGAGCAGTCAGTCCTATCAAGGCCAGGTTTGAATTGCTTTCTTAAAAACCCTCATATTTGGAGTTGGAGCTACACAGCGTTACAGAATCCAAATCGACACATTACTTATAATCATGATTTAGAGGTAGCTATAAAGGCTCCAGGGAAGTAGTTTCTAAACCAGCTTTACCAAATAGTTGTCTAGTAATTAGTCTGCAGTGTGATTATTATTATTATTTGCTACCACCTGACTTCACTCGCTGCTTAGCAATGGCTAACAGACAAAAGATATCCAGAAGATTCTCCAGATGTCGGAGAAGAGGATGAGATTCATTTAAGCGAAATCTACTTTGGTTTAACTGCTGCAATCAGTCCAATCCAATCTCCCCTGTTAATTCTGATGCCTACAATTGTTTGTTTCATAATTCACCATGTGAGTGCCTGCTGCAAGTGATTTTAATACCTGATTGCTCTTGGCTTCAAGTAAAGAAATGTCCTTCATCAGGGACAACAGGAAGGGATTTGTAAGAATTTATGAGCCAGTGGCTAGAAGTGACTACTGGGCAGAAATCATTTTTACTGTGTGCATAAAATGGTGTTTGGATTAAAGGACAGCTACATTTCTCAAGATGACAACCAATCCAACATCTTAGACAAGAGACTAATGTCCACTGTTAGGCATTTGCTGTTAGTGGTTTTTATGCAGGTTTTCATTTTACCCCACTGAAAAAATGTTAAGAATAACTGATACACTGCCAGGTGTTTTGGTTTTGTTTTTCATAAAAAGGCAAATTAGATGATTAAAAATACTTTCTGAAAAATAAGCATTTAAATCTACTTGAGACAGAGAAGATTAGACCTTTAAATAAGTACAAACATACGTGAACCAAAAATGTTTTCTTGATAACTTCCTTTTAATCATGTTTCTAAGAGTGATCAAGATCTCACAGGTACTCTTACACGCTTTGAAAAAAGGCACCTGCCAATTTCTATCAAAATGTGTGCTGCTAGTAGCAATTAACGGACCTTCTTGTTGCCTTATCGTTTGAGAGATCAGAACTTGATGCATCTACCTTGAAGAATTCTACTCTTTTAATTCTTATATATATTTATTTATAAACAAATGTAGTCATGAGATATTGGATTTTTTTTTCTTTCCATAATCATTTTATAATCTCAAATTATGAAGAAGAGAGAAGAAGCTAACAAACACAGCAATATGGGAGAGGGAAAAAAAAAAGATGACCTTGAAGTTTTAACTTTGACACTTCCTTCATCACAGCACATCAGACTCTGTTTGATAGTTTCAGTCCCACACTAAAACTCCTTTTTTTTTTCTGGTGGATGCAGTTCAGGAGATCCTCCCTATCAGAAGGGTTTATATTCTTCCTCTCTTATCTATGATGGTTCTCGTGGCTATCACATACCAAAACAAAGCAAGACCAAAAGAAGTCTTTATTATTGTTTGAATAGAACATTTCAGATTTACAGTCTTGTCATGATTACATAACAGAGCTAGTCATATCCTCCCACAACATGAAAAGAGTGATTGGCTGAGAGAAGAATTCTTACCTAAAAACACAGGCTTAGATACTTCAATGAGTTAATCTACTGTTCAGATCTTAGCAATCACATGAGAGAAACAGTTACAGTGGTGGGTAACCTCCTATGGAAGTGACAAGGAACAAATCACCCTGGGGAGAGTGAGAAGAAGGTTGAATAAGTAACCCTTATTCCAGATTTGCTGGAATAAGCAAATTGTTGAAGGATTAGTTACTATGCAGAAATTGAGAACAAGGCATCTGATGAGTGCAGACGGCTTACTTCAGAAGGAAGGATCAGTTCCTGTCCTAGTGCCTAATTTTTGGACACTTGATCCCACTGCAGGGTGGCTCCACTGCAGTTTATAGCATGGGCAATCCTACCATAAGGCATGGAATATCTTTGGACAATTCTGCCATAAGGTAGGAAACTCAAGAGACACAAGGTAGACATATAGAGTTACAGCTCCCTTGCTGGTCAAAGCCCTCGGCCACATTGACTTGACTGATGGAAAGCAACCATCCTGCAAAATGTTGCTTCTGTAGCAGTGATTTGAACAGAACCCAGAGTGACAGGATTAGCATTAGTTGAGCTATGGTCATCTGCAGCTTCTCTGTTCTCGCTGCTTTACCAGCTTTGGTTGAGCAGCCTTTCACCACTGAGACTATAATCTACTTTACCTAAAGCACCAAGCAATTCAAAAGGAATTATTTGTGTCAGGGGTTTTCAGCTCAGGGAAAATCTGAAGTGTAGCTTGAACCCAAATATTTAGTGAGGGCATCAAACAATAGTGTTGAAAGGTAGTCTGAGAAGATTAGAATGGTTGCAATTAGTTCAGTCTTAGCAGCAAAGGTTTTTCGTCCATATGTAGCTCATTTTTTACCCTTCTCTTAACAGTTGTAGGACCATATAAAAGAAACTTTCTGCAGAACAAAAATCCGTTTTATATCCAATGTGTCCATCTGGAAAATAACTGTGTGTAGGAAACAAGTAGGAGCAGAAGAGAGAAGAACAAAATGCCATATCTACTGAGGTATTAAGGTATCAGAGAGATAGATAAGTAAGATACAGTTAAGCACTTCTGAAAATATCACTATGCTCAAGTCATCTACACACCTACACACATCTCTCCCTCAGTCTCTGGTTGCTTGGATTTCACTTGAGAGCATTATCCTTTTAAGTTGCACAGCTCTCCCACTGAAAAAGTGTATATAGTATGTTTTAGGGTAGACAGAAAGGTCATGATATGTCTAAAAGGTATCTGGTGATATTCCAACTCAGTTTACTGATGGAAGCTTGAACTGTGAATAGCTTCAGTGAAATAAATAGAATTAGTCTGGTGTAAAAGAAATAGGGAGACTTATGTTTCTCTGCTACTAAGTCTGTTACGTTTGTTATTAATGGGTAGGTATTTAATGAAAAATTCATATTATAACTGTTCAGTTATCTACTCAAAACAGGTTCAGATACAGCAACAGAAAATATTTCTAACTGCTTTTTCTCGGCTTTAGTGAAAAAAAAAACTTTTCATTTTTCATTTATTTCATTTTTTTAAACAAATACATTATAGTAGAGCAAGATTTCTCATCATATGTTATCAAATACCTCCTGCTTTAATAGAGGATACTAAACTTTCTTCTATTTCTACTGCTGTTTTCCTCCTCAAAACTTTAGGTCTAAGAGTTTAGAAACTCCTAGACTTTATTACCTAGGGATTTAGATTATTGTTTAACTACTAGTCCCTTACCTCCATACTGCTATTCTACCTAATTAAATGAGACTCTGATTTAACATTATTGTTATTATATTCTTTCCTCCTTCCCCCAATCAATAACCCCTCACAATTAAGTGGTTCGGACGAGACATTTGCTGTAGATTTCAAAGAAAAATTTCCTACTGAATGTAGACAACTAAGAAGCAAACTAACTTATCAATTATCACAGATAAAATTGTTTATAGAGAACACTGAGAGGAGGGGGTTAAACTATATTTATTATGTGCATATATGTAAGCATACAGACAAACAAATGTCCTTGAGATAAGCCATTTGATAGGATTTCTAATTCTCTTATACAGCTACCTCTCTTACATAATCTTGCTTTAGCAGATATTTTCCTTTGGAAACTGACAGGAAAACAGGGGAAAATGGAATACAGCGAGAACATGCATAACATTGGATTTGCATTCCACACCAGTTCTTAGTGGGCAACACAAAGAGAACTGATGAAAGCTGACCAGGAAGCTGGCACTGTGCGTGAACTCAGCAGAGGTACAAGATCTCAGTTAAACCTCCAAAGGATTTGCTACTCAAGACAGAAAGTAATGCAGTCACTTATTGTAAGAAACTAGTGATTTAAAGTTAGCATAAACTATATTGGAGAGGACGTTTTGCAAGTTCTGCTTTGACCACTACCTGATGTTAATGGTATAACACTAAATCAATCAGAGAAGTACAGTATATCAGACAAAAAGGCCAACAGCATAACTTGAGTTCATTTATCTGATAGGAAAGGACTGTAAACATTTCTCTGCAATCCTTGGCCAATTTGTTAGAACATATCTCAGGGCTCAACCCATGCCATTTCAATGACTTTTCAAAAATTTCTATTACAATTTCTTTAATAAAGGCCATACAGTTTCTTGAAAAGTATTTAGTCATTAGTATTATAACTGTACCCAAAATTTCCTACTTATATGAATGTTTACTCTCTATATATATTTTCTATTTATTGTTCACACTTTCTACCTCGCCTGCTAAGGCTCTGAACATCTGGAAAACTTCTGTGAAAGATCTTTTACAAAACAACAACCACAAAAAGCTTATTTTTTATAGAATACAATTCTTGCTCATATACAGAGTATCACAAACCTGAACAAGAATAATATCCCGGATTTATTCTTCAGAAACAGGTAGTATGAAACCAGTATGGGAGTCACTAATTTATTCAACCCTTTACTGACCTCAAATACTGCCAATAAGTATCTTTGAAAATGAAAATTGAAAATAAAAAGTCACCATTTAAAAGGAAATACAAACCTAGAGTTGAATGTGTACATTGCTCCTGTGAGAATATCAGCTGTTAAATCCCCATTTAAACCCCCCAAGATTAATTTGTACAATATGTGTATCAAAGAAATTAATAAAACAAGGGCTCTGTGAAGCAAACATCTTTAAACCCTACTTTTACAGCTCATTCATCATTAAAAAATCTCAGTGTTTCTCTAATATTTTTTATAAACATTGTCCAATTTCACTCTCCTCAACTTGAGCAGTCTGCAATAACCCTGCTGTATTTTTTGTCAAATTAGTAATGGAAGCTTTATAGAAAATATAACAAAAATGATGTATGTATAAAAGATCCTGAAGGATACTATGCATCTAGTGATAAAATTGCACTGAACATAAGTTCTCCCTTCTGCCTCTTTGACCAGTGTGGTATAGTTTTTATTTTCTGGCTTTACAGGATACTACTAACACTGGAGAATATGTCAAAGCAGTGAGGACACAAGAATGGGTTCCTGCAAAAACAGCCAATTACCCAACCTTTCATAGCAGATAGAGAAGAGAATAGCAGCATGTCTATAAGATTATGGGGACATCAGCAAAAGCAAGTACTTTACAGTTTTGAGTAACTGGCAACTAGATACACTTTATTCATTCTTGTATGTATGCTCTGGATGAATGTACTTCTTGAAGTGCCGTGTTAGCCATCTACATTCATCCATACTTTACCTCTTTCATGTCTTAACAAAACTATTTTCACTTTAGCATTTATTTTTCCTCTGGGACAACTGCGCATATCATGTAAACAATTTTGATTCTGCAGGACATACTTCTGTACATATAGGTCTCTAAAACATGGTGATTTTTTCTCAAATCTTTTTTTTCCCATTGATGCTTTCCTACCATTAAACTTATCTCCATTTTTTTCCCTTTGAAAGATTTTAAATCCATAAATTTGTTTTGTTCTCACATTTCTTTATTTCTTGCTTGCTTTATTCTTTGGTTTCAAAATAGCATTTTATAAAGTTACTTTATTAGTTTTTTTTTTTAATTTTTCTTTCGCAGTAACACTGAATACACCATAGACAGCTATAGGTTACTATAAGATTTGCTTTCTTTACATCTCTTCACACTTCCTCACTCATTCATTTTGACTATTCAAATTCTTGAAAATTTATGTTGTGTCACTGTGTTATCGTAGGTGGTCTTGTTTAGCACATTGCATTTAATAAACCTACAGTTATTGTTACTGCAATTTTTCATTGCCAAATAGCTGTTTTGTTAACAAGTTGCAGAACCAAGACAGTTTCAACTTCTGGCTAAAATCCTTTCTATTTGGGGTATGATTTTGTCTGCTTTATAAGAATAAAACAGAAGAATCTGATTTCAAACATTCAAGTCATCATTGCACTGTTAATCACATTTATAAGGTTCCTCATGCTTCTCAGATATCTGTAACCAATCTGAGCACTTTAAATTGTATTTTAATTTTAAAGCTGTAGAAATAAAAAGTCTTTCTCTACATTTTGACTTGCATCGTTTTCTACAATGTTTCTTCCATCACTAGTTAGGCTCAAGGCGATTATATTCAAAAGGTAATTCAAGGAGGAAGATGACAGGATAATTCAGTTTGGAAGGGACCTCAGAAAGTCTCCAGGCCAACCTCCAGATCAAAGCAATGAGCCCAGACCAGATAGCTCAGGGCTTCAGGCAGCTGGGTTTGGAAGACCTCTTGGGATAGAGCCTGCCCCACCTTGTTGAACAACCTGCTCATCAGGTCCCTCATCAGGACCAAAGTTTTTCCTTATAACCTACCTTACTGTCTGAAACTCTCCATTCAGCTCATGCCTGTTGACTCTCATCCTCCCAGCACACACTCTCCTGGGAAGAGCCTGCTCCCCTGGTCTCAGTACTCTGCTCTGAAGTCCCAACACCACCATCCTTCCCTGGCCCCATGACCCCAGCTTCTCCTCAGACGCCGAGTGCTCCAGATCCTGACCATCCTGGTGGCCCTTCCTGAACTTACCCCCGTTTGTCAATGTCTTTCTTGTACTGGGGGCCCAAAATTGCTCACTGAACAAAGGGAGACAGTCACTTGTCTCACTCTTCAGCCAGCGCACGTGTTCATAGAGCCCAGGATGTGGCTGCTCATTGCTGAGGGCTCATGCCCACCACAACCCCCAGGACCTTTCCTGCAGAGCTGCTCCCCAGCCCGGCAAGGGCACTGGGAGGGAGGTGGCTTCATAGGGCTGGGATGCTGGGACAGGACACGTGGGCTCACAGGTCACTTGAGGTGAACTGCACAATACTGCACATCTCAGTGAGGCAGCAGATCTGAAGTTTGTCCCCCCAAACACACACACGCACACGCTCCTAATCCTCTTCTTTATTATGGGTTTCAGTCCGACAAACATATAAAAAAAGCAGCAAAGTTTCAATGTCTGAGTCTGCAGCTTCATTTCTTAGAGAAACACAGGGACGGGAAAGATGCTTGAATGCGGCATCTTTAGGATTTGCCGCCGAGCCGCGGTCCCACGCTGCGGCAGACTGAAGCTCGCTAATCACGGTGGTTTCCAGCCAAGAATAGCATCGTTATCAGCCCCATGCAGGCTGTGACCCCCAAGGCTGCCTATTGTGCAGCAGGCCAGCAGCAGCTGGGGCCGCCAGCAAGGACAATAGATTGACCTGCTCAGCCTCTGCAAATTGAAGCTGCTGGAAAAAAAAAATCTGTTTAATAACACTAGCTTTCTGAGTTAGAATTAAAAAGGGAAGGAAAAAAAAAGGAAAACACACAACCACAAAACACAAAACCGGGAGGAATCTTCCTCTGTCACTGGCAGAACTAGGTACCTGCAATGAATCAGATCTAGACATATTTCAGCACCATTACATTATTTAGCCAAATAAGAATGCTACCGTTTTAAAAGACATATATTTTACTTTCAAATAAATGAAAGGGTGAAACAATAATGCACAGAATCATTAGAATGGAGCAGAGGTGCTGCAATGAATATGCAGCAAGTGTAAAAATTAGAGAAAACTGACACCATAGGAGGGGAGAAAATGGAGCAGCAGGCCAAATTTTTTAAAGCTAGAAAAAAAATATTGCTCACAAGCAGGTTTACTTTGCAGAAGGGCATTTTCTTAGTAGAGATGACTCAACTTTCTGAAAGATCCCCTTTCTGTATGTTAGAAGATTTATAATACTGATATCACTATGAAAACCGTTTTTAACAACACAAAAACTAAATGTTTTCAACTCTGTCATGAACTCCATTCATACTCTGTTTTCATGAACAGATTGGTTTATATATCTCTAACGCATAAAGCCCAAAATTGGCTGTGATACACATATAGAGAGCAACAGTAAGTAATTTCTTTTTTTTTCTTTAAATTTTCTTTTTTCTTTTATTTGTTTTTCTGGAGCCAAAAGGTCCTCAAATATTTGAGATTGGCCCCAATAGCATAAAACAAATTTTACATTTTTAAATTCATATTAAAATCTAATTCATTGCCAAGTTAGTGATTTGCATGCTGTCTGCTCCCTGCTTGTTGGCCATACCTGTGCTTTTCTGTTCACATTTTTGCAGCTAGCTCCCACAAGAAATTATAAAAACAAGCCAAATTGCTGTCATTATGAAGGCAAGGCACTACAGAAAATGCACAGAAAGATTAAGAATTCTTGCAAGGACACAGACATGCCAAGACATTTGGCCTGAAAATTTTATACTACTACTTTTGCTCATATATTGACCTTGCATACAAAGAGACTGAAGCAACCCAAACATAACTGCAAGAAATAGCTTACTGGGTGTTTGAAAACACACCTGCAGTGAAGCATCCCCCCATCACAATGCTGGGACTGTGGTGCAACTCCCTCGAGCACTGCCACTCCGCTGTGCCTCATCTGGACCACCACAATCCCGGCCCTCTTTTTGCAGAGGTTGGGTTGGCCCTCTGGGAACGCAGGACTTCATAAGTTAGAAAAAAAATAAAGTGCACATCTCTGCACTTCCCAGGCCTACTTGAAGGTTGGAGACATCATCCAGTGACTCTTAGTGGAAAAACAGCTTTTTAGAGGAGTAGTCCAGGAGCTGCAAGTTTAGGAACATTAACCACATTTAGTAAATGATAATGTTCACTAGCAAACATCATTTGACTTTAAATCATATATTTCTGTATAATTAAAATGACCAGGCAGATTACAGTTGGAGAGGAAACTTTCTGACCTGAGATTTAATTATCACTTTCCTTATACTAACAACAGAAAAATATTTTGACTACTTAGATCGAGGTTCTTAAAGCAAATAAGCATTTCTCTTCTCAGATGAAAACAGTGCACCTTGCAAAAATCCAAGATAGCAGAAAGAAATATGTTCAATATCGTATCCCAAAATAGTTTTTCGGGTAAAATTCAATGGCAACCAAAACTCCTGATCCCTTTGTATCCTTTAGACTTTGGATAAAAAGAGAATTTTTTTACGCCTGAATTCCATTCACATCTGTGATTTTGAATTGAAATCATTCTTCCTAAATTTCAGGTAAAGCCTCTGGAGTTAACAAAAAGCTCCTCATTTAGTAATTCATGTAATTACTAGTAATAGTAATTCATGATACTGCAAGATCAACCTTCAAAAGGCATAATAAGCTTTCATTTAGGCAACATTACACATTGCAGATATCAAAGTTATACATCATGGTTTTGCTCATTCAGATAGAAAATCTGTGGAACTCTAAATCCAATTTAGTAATCTCCTGCAAATATATGCCAAAAAAAAAAAAAAAAAAAAAAGGCACATCTCAGGTTGTTATGCCTCATACTGATAATTACCCAACTCTGTATGCTAGAATTTATTATCATGCATTTATCTTCCTTTCCGGGAGTCACCTAGGTAATTACCTTAGAAAGCAGTCACTGCGGTTTCAGAATAAGATGACGATCAATTTTTGACAGGTCACCATTGGAAACAATTAAAATCGGCTGCTTCTAGCAGTCAGGGTTATGCTGGTGTGCTGGTTTCAGACAAGCTGTACCATCAATCCATACTGTAAATATATTTGAGTTAGTACTTGACTGAATGAGCTCAGGCCTTTTACAAGTCAGAGCAAGCAAGGTACTTGGCATTACCCCTACAAATACTAATTTAAATAATGACAAGGATGTGAACACAAAAGCTCAGGACAAACGCTGGGTAGTTCAAAGCAAAGGATGGCATGACTGCCTGCAGTTTACATCAATTTTTCCTCTTTTAAACACAAAACCACATGCTGTAGCTGGTAGCAAAGAGAGGAAATAGCAGTGAATTCCTGCTCACAGGGCAGAGCATCCCCTCAAGGGGCAAAGGCAGAGGCCCATCTGCCCCATTCATGGCAGGGCTTCCTCCTCGGCAAAGTTGGGGAAACTACAGCAACACAATTCACAAAATTCACACAGAGCAAACAAAAACCGAGGGTGTCTCATTATCCATCTACCAATCTTGGTTCATGCCTTTGCATTTACCATGCCACACAATCCAGGCAAGTGAATGGAAAATCAGGTCGGTGTTGTGGAAAAAATACTCAAACAAGAACCCAGTTTATTCTACTTCACACAAGATATTCAGAAAAGTAACACAGTATTCCCTAGTCTGCCATGCCACCTTACCATACTCCCGTAGTGCTAACTACTGAGATGCCTAGGTCACTGGTTGGCCCCCTGTTCTGGGCATCTAAATGATGGCAGGGATAGGCCCCCTTTGAGAAATGGAATGTTTTAATTAGACACATGCACAGAAGCTGTTAAAAGATGAGACTTGGAGGATAGGAGCTGAAAAATTAGTTCTAGAACTGAGGCATAGCAAGGATGTGCTCCCTCAAAGAATCAAAGCATCTTTGAAAACAGCCAGATCTGCAGAGATCAAACACCACCGACTCGCATCTGTTTTGGCAAAATCCTACTGTCACCCAACAATATCCAGGAAGAAAAACCCCTTTGCCAATAGAGCTTATTTGCGGAACTCGTTCAAACAGCCAAAGGTAAAACAGCTAGGGAACTATTTAAAACAGCGTTTCTGCTGGCTTGATCTGCATCTCTCTCCTAGGAAGTGTGTGATGCGGTCACTAGACCCACATAATCTTTACTTAGATGATGTGATCAAGAGGGCCAGTTAGGAAACCCCACAAGTCCAATAAATGCTTCACTGCGGTGAGAGCAATCAGCTGGGTTGTGTCCCTGTGTTGCCTTGCTACCCCAGAGCTACCCCAGGAGCTCCCCCAGAAACACTGCTGGGCTCCCTGCAGCCTTTGGACATGGATGCAGATCCAGGCTCCCACACAGAGCCAAGCTGAGCTGGAGAGGAGCTCTTCTTGGAGACTTCTTGAAATACTGAGCTTGCCTAAAAAAACCTACATCGGAAAACATCTTATATATTGGCAAGTCCTCATTTTACTTCCTCAAGCTCGAGCATCTGGACTGGTAACTCAGCTGTCTCTCATCTTTCACAGGCTGGAAGAAAAGGGGGCATAAATAGCAAATAACATACATTCACCTCAGCTAGCATTTCACCACTTTCCTAAGACAGCTGGAATGAATAAATAATTAGACTTGGTTTGGTTCCCTTAAACCTCTAGTGTTGGTGTGTATTTGATTTTAATCCAAGCTAAATCACCTTTCCTTAATAAAAGCCTTATGTAACACAGAGATTTTTAAGGAAGGGAACTATGCAGCAGTTCAGGCACAGCTGGATACAGACTGGCATGTTAATCTCTTGTCTGTATCAAGCACATTTGGATGCACCTGTAATCTGTACTTTTTCTCCTCTATTAGGAGATGGTACAAGACAGGAGGCTATTCAGATTCAAACGATGTTGTACAGATCTCTGTGCAAAGTTAACTAGCTCTGGCATTATACGCTGCGGTGTGCAACCTATTTACCCACAGCCAAAATCATGCAGACAAAGAAAGTCAGGAATATGTTTTCATACTATTGCTAAAGCGCCTAGCACCAGAAGTATCCAGCAAGAGGCATGAGAGATCTTGCAAAAAATGACAGTGTCACAAAGCCCCTTCTTGGTAGCTCTTTCTTACCAAAGCCTCCATCTCAGATTTCTGAGGGAGAGAGATAAGATAAGAGAGAGAAGACTTTTTTTTTGGGGGGGGGTGGGAAGAAGACCTCATCTTCATACATAATATCATAGAATTTATTTCCATCAATTACAGATGCTTATCTGAAATGAATATGGCATGGAAGTGATACTTTTGCAGGAATTTATTTATAACATTAAATGTTATTGAACACGCAGTTTGGATAAAATAGAGATACATCACAAATACAGCAAGTGCAGTTCAGATGCATGAAGCCATTGAAATTCTGCATCAGTAAATCACTAGTGATCAGCCTTACTGACAGACGTGGAAGACGGACTTCACTGAACACAGACAACAGACAATAGAAAGGGATCTTTCTTGCATACACCTACATGTGTTTACTCGTATTTGACTTCATGAGATGTACCAGGAGATTTAAGTCCACTCCTTCATGGATTGTCCTTGGCCTGAGACTGAAAGCAAGTGTTTGTGGACAGTATTCTGTGGTCTCAAGAAGACAGAAACTGAATCAGGAGAAGGGTTGGGGGGAGATATGAGGAGAGGACCAATAAAAATACATAAATAAATAAAAAGATCCAGCCTCAGTGATACAAAAAGCATGTGCAGATACTCACAGTGTACTACTCACTTGTTACCCACTGTTGCAACGTAAGCAAGATGTTGATGGGTACAATTTGAATGGAAAAAGATTGTAAGATCTGTTAGTATTGGGACTGCAAAGGGTTTGTCCATTACAAAGAGTATTAAATATTCAGTGCCATCAATATCAAAATTCCTTGAGACTCTCCAGTGTTCATGTTTATGTATATGTTAAAAGGAAAGAAGTAAAAAGCATTATTTAATGGCTTGTATTGCGCTGGGAAACAATGAATGTGTGTTAAAAAGCTCCTGTGTCATGCAGGATTAATGGTAACAGCTCTCGAAGATAAAAGCCAAACTTACATCCAGAAAATCCTTTTTGTGCAGTTTTGTGGGAGCTTCATAGTTTTACAGGCAGTATTTGCCCACCTGCTCTGCGCACTAGCGATTTTTCAGAGCTGTATTTATTTTTAGGCTATTTGCAAAGCTGGCTGTCCAACCCCAAAAGCAAAAGCTTCACTTTAGCCAGACTCCCTTCTATGCCTACATTATAGAAATCTTCAAGTCACAGCATATTTTAAAATCTTCCATTCATCCCCTGATGCAGTGCTTAAGGGGTCTCTCATACAAAGTCTACTGTAGGTTTCGTTTAAATTCTACTGCAGTCATCTAGGCCAAGAATCTCAGCTTTGGGATTCTTTGCCCGTCACCTTCAATATGCGTTACTATGGGTACTGGAAAGCCTATTACTGTACACAGAGAAGAGCCACAAGAAAGAAAAGGCACACAGATTTATAGCACCAACAAAACGAAACAGCAAAGGGGAAGGAAATTCACAGCCACAAGTAGGATATATTTTTGTACAAAATCTTTCTCAGAGAAGGTGAAAATCTCAATATAGTTAGAATGTAAGAAAAAATGAAGAAGTCAGTATTTCCTAGCCCATAGTATTGTAAAAAGCATTTGCTATGCACTCTCATTCCTCTATTTCTCACCTCCATTGCAAAATTATGGGAAGTAAATATTATTCGCATAAGAAGAACACTCTGTCAACAAGTCTTTTTTTACCACTGAAATAATCAATGAAGAAACAGCAATCTGCCCTGCAGCCTTCTGCACTCCCTAACATCTACAATAAGATTTTTACATGTTGGCAGTCAATACGGTTCAATTAATGTTTAATTCATGTTTTCTTCCTGAAGCAAGATGGAAAGACAGAACATTTATCAATAGCAGAGCTACAGCAAAAACAAACACTTTTTGTTCCAATAATACTATCTTTTTGAGATGCAAGGCAATATAGCTGAGAAAAGCCAAAATGGCATCAGCCTTTTATTTTACGGAGCTGTATTAAGTTCTGCAGATTATTAAATAAAATATTAGTGTAAAAATACCTAGTGAAGGGAATTCTGCAGCTGGTGCAGCAGCCAAACTGAAGCTGAATAGAGCTGTTTGTTATTTTTGTCAGAAATATCCTGGAAACTAAACCAAACCACATCACATCTGACCAGATATCGTATGAAAACATCAGCTTCACTAAAATTTTTCTTCCCTGTCCTGATTATTTCTGATTATCAGATAGAGTGCTGGTCATCCAAGTGGATGCTGACTGCTTGTAGGAGGCTGGGCAATGAACTCCCTGCTGACCTGCCACAATACCTCTCTGTACAGCAAGCTGGAGATACAGAGTGCTTTATCTCCACGGCAGGCTCGGCTCAAACACCCAAGGATCTGAAATTATGAGTTTAAATCTAATTCACACCTATGGCCCACCTAATCACCCAGCAGGCTTCAGTAAACGCTTCTTCATTGTTTCCTTTGTAGCTTCCTCTGCTTAAGAGGTAGATATGGTTATTCACAGTGCAGTTACACATTAACCTCTTGGACCCCAGCTTGAATCCAAGTCATCACAGGAAGACTGCTGAAGAGAGGGTGTAGCATTAGTTCAAACCCAGACTACCTTATATGAGAAGCATCTTCAATATTTCCATCAGCTTTGATGGCTTAGTGCAAAGCATGTTGCTGCCCGTTATCTTGGAAGTTCTCATATCAAAATGTAGGAGATTTCGAAGAGGGAGAATGAAAATACTTTATATCAGGTGCTGGACTGGGAGGAATGCGGGAAGTCAGGCAACATCTTTACATACTTCTCAAAGTATTAGGCAAGGTATTTACACAGTAATTCTGTATTGAAGATATTTACTCTGTAGCACATGGTTAGAGATTGAAACACCACTAATCAGTTTGATTAGAGCTAAGGTAACAGATGAAGTTTTGCTTGGCTTTCATCATCCTAGAAAGAAAATGTCTCTACAGCAGCATAGCATCAGCAGTTCTGTGCTGGGGCAGACAACAAGTACAAGCTACAGCATTTAGCTGGGGTCATTCATTTGCGGTACTTGCATATCAGGGTTTGGGGAGATCACAGAAATAACTACAGACAACAATAAACACATTGGTCTCTTTTACCTCTTTTCCTGAAGACATACCTAAATTTAGGGACATATCCTGTAAACTTGTTAATGAAATACTGAGAGAACTGATCTGGATGAACAAGTATGTAAAACATCAAGCACAAAATGATATTCAGGATGATAATAATGAAAAAGTTAGAAAGTCTAGAAGACGAGACATACTCTAATCCTAGGATTGAACAGACCATTAACAAGACAAGATGATGGTTTAGCCCCCTGGATAAAGAAGCTCTTGGCAAAGGCTGAAGACTGCAGGATTAAGGGTGTTGCCTGGATACTTATGCCAAATGTAGCAGTTAAGCAGTTGAACAGGAAAAAAAAATAGCTGTGCATGTAAAGAGCATGAGCTCACTGGCTGCACACAGCTGACTTTTCCAGGACCACCAACATGCCTAGGAGACCTGTTCTCTGCACATCCCATGCTTATCCCATGCAAAAGAATGAACCTAGCACCTAAGGCCACATGATAAGGGACAGATTCATACCACCCAGCTGGTCCTCACAGCCCAGTAGCTCATAACACACCTTGAGAACCAACATCTAAAAGGGCTGGGTATGGCAAGCATGCCCTCCAGGGTGAGTGGGATCACAGCTGCCTGTCTTTTAAAAATATAACTCATTCCATGGAAAATGCTTAAAAGGAAATATATAAAAGAGCTTTTTTAAAGGACTCCACGTATTTGAAGATAGGCCTAGAAGACCATGTTTCCATATCAAACAGTACGAAGCATCTCTCACCGACAGCGGAAAACCAGCCAAATTCAAGTAAAAATCTCCAAGGAAAATACTGGCTAGACAGCTGTAAAACTTATAGTTCAGTCAGTCAGTAAATGACACTTCTCTGCATCAAGTGATGGATTTTGATTCTTTCACATTTTATCAGATTATGCTGAGTACGGGAGAAAATAAAAGCAGAAAGGATGTTTCTTGTCTCATAAGCACAGTTCAGATAAGGATAAGAAGGAAAGTTGTGCTTCCCTTTCAGAAAGCAATGGACTGAGGAGGTATTGTTATTCAGCTGCCAAAAGCTCTCCCTTATGTATAGGCATCAAGTGTTTTCCCTGAGATATTATCTGATATCTTAATTGGAGGCTACCTTTTCTATACACCCGTAGAGAAGGGAGGCACTGTGATAAACTTTCTCGCTGGGAGAAACATTGTCATAGGTTCTGTGACTTCTCTCTGGAAGGAGGGGCCACAGTATTAATGTACACAATTTCATTCATTGAGACTATGATCCATCAGCTACGATTTCCACTGTTACCACTGTCCTGTCCTGGATTCTTATGGCATGAAAATTAGCCCAACTGCGAGGAAAACACACTGCACATCACTTTGAATTTCCTAAAGCAAGAGGACTTGCAAAAGCAGAGAGAGTCAAAACTGCCAAAATGATGAGAGATGAAAACAAGCTAAAAAGAATCCTAATGATTCTGGAGAGGGATCCACTTCCAGTAACTCTCCATGGAGAAAAGAGAGGCCTGTGCTCAGCTGCTGTGAAAGTAGCCACTGCAGCTATATCCACAATCATAAAATTATCCTGCCCTAGTTATGGCAAAATTGATGGATTTTCTACTAAGTCTGTACTCTGTACTAACTTGGCATCTTCAACTTATGTACTCTCTAACCGCATCACTTCAATTTTGCCTTTCTGCTCTCTAGTCTATAAAAATATTAAGAAATTTAATCTAATAACAGAATCTTTATTGCCTCAGCTGAGCTCTTCTGTGCAGAAGCCTCTCCATGAAAATTGTTTTTCTGGGGGAGGGGTAAGGGGTGATGGGGGGAGGAAAGTCATATATATTTTACCTCTGTCCAGATCTATAATTACCTAACTTGACAACTGTCACCTTAAAATGTCAGTCAACTGAAATTACTGCTGTTTGCAAACGCAGGAGCAGCGAAATCCTACTCAAGCGCAAATCCCCCACCATGGACCACGTTTCCATGACTGTAGGCAGCTATACAAGCAAACGTAGGGTTTGCATAATAGTGTTCACATGAGATTCACCTAACAAATTAAAAATCTGATAAATACTCAGAATTTTTATCAACAGTTCAGCAGTTATGATTAGGTAAATCTGCCAGTATCTAACATTTTGCAGTATCACTTTTCTTTAATTGATTAATTACTAAGTTTGCAGCTGTCTGTCTGCTTTTTCCCCTGAAGGATATAGGGTGACATTTGTAATTGCATATTCTGCAGCTACAGAATGAGGTGCTTATGGGGAAATGATTGCTATGGAAAAAAATAATCAATAAAAAAGAACATTGCAGGTTTCTTTCATTTTTAATAAAATGGAATAATCCAATTCACCTTTAATCTTGACCAACCAAATGGTTGTTTAGACACCTGCTAGGTGAAATGCTTTTTCCCTCTGGAAGGATTTCAACATTTAGCTCACCAATTCAGCTAATGTTTAATTCATTTCTTTGCCTGCTAGCTAGATTAAAAGAAAGAACATTTATCAATAGGAGGGAAGCAGCAAAAATCCAGCTTCACACTCCAATCCTAATTTACAAGACTACCCAGTTCCTTATCAATTTCTTGATAAAAGATGTCTTTGAAGGAAGGCCTAAGCTGTGATTGCAACCCATAAGGAAACTACTGGGACACGGACATCACTGCTGATAAATCCTTTAGCAAAGTCAAATTTATGATCTAGTTAAAATGGACTATCCCGGTATCTAATGTCATCACAGCACTAATGGGATGGATCTGATGCAACAAACTGTTTTCTCCCACAAAATTCATTATTTTCATATTTTTCCTGCCTCTCAGCTTGCCTCTGGTTTTATTCTAGGTGGGAAGCAATAACAGAGCATAATGCAAGGGAGTCTTTTTTCCTAGATGCTTTTCAGAGTTTGTGCATTCACTACAACTCTAAAATAAAGGTGATATTAATTAGCAGAAAATACAGTACCGATAAAAGATGCTTACATGTTCTGCAAAGCCCTACAGAGAAAGGGGAAGCACAGAGGAAAAGGGTTTTTTTTTTTATTTTTTTTATTTTTCAGAAAGTAGTATTTATTTTTGAGCCCTGAGGAAAGCAGCCATTAATCACAGGCTGGTGTCACGGCACATGTCACGCAACGCAGCCGGTGTGCGAAGGGTAGGCAGAAGCGCGTGAGCAGAATCTCAAGTCTCACCTCACCTAATTGGTGATCCCTTTCTACCAACATGCAGGACATACTGACTGTGCTCACCTTGAGACACATGATTTCTATCATAATAATTCAGGATTCTGACAGTCCTATAAGAGGCTGAGAATCCCCAGATTCTGGTTTATTCCTCGTATGTCTATCTGTTCCAAAAATACATTGATTTTTATAGGTATGACAAGCTGGTTCAATTCATCTCTATGTGAAGCAACCTTTCATATCTGTACATGAACACTAGAAGATATTTTGAGCACACCAGAAAGGGTAACAATTGCAAACTGCTGTAGGCTCACATATCTGGCAGGATGACATCTAGAAAACTGTAGAACTGCTGCAATTTCTACAATATAATGACATTGCATCAGATAATATACTACCTGATGGAAACAGCTAACAAACATATAAAGAAAGCATAGGGAGAGAGAGAAAACAAATGCGTGCAGGAATAAATACAAGTACTGGCCTTCTGTTTGCTTTCATTTATTCCCCTGCCCAAGTCGTTTTGATTTTATTGTAGTGGCGTCTCTGCTGGTATTGCAGCATGAAAATGGAAAGGGCAGGGGGTGGGGGGAATAAACCCTAACAGGAAAGAGAAACCTTTGCAGATTTCATTTATTCCTAGTTCTTCAAACCAATGCATTTGCAAGTAAATCTTAACAAAAAAAAAAAAAAAAAAAAAAAAGAGACAGAGAGAGATTGGCTCTTTATTGAAATGTTCCAGGAAAAAAAAAAAGAAAAAAAAAGAAAAAAAGTCATACTGAACAATCACTAGAGCTGGAAGAATTCTAATAGAGATTTTTTTTCTCCCTCTGCCTTCCCCCAGCATGCTTACTGATTGCAATCTATGAACTATTCATTTCAAAAAAAAAAAAAAATCCTTTCAATTCAATTAAATATTATAAACATTTGAGCCTTTAAGAAGATAGAAACCTCTGTATCCATTTAGGTTCAATCCCCAAGAGAATTAAGGAAGACAAAAAGGGAGATGTATACAGAGTAAGACAGGGCTATGGACAAGATATTGCTGCTCCCTTTCCTATACAATTCCCCTGAACCTTCTGTTTTATTTAAGGTAAATAAATTGCTGGCAAAATCCCACAGCTGAGGCCCACTTAATACAAGACTTTTTTACACAGAACTTAAGTCTTGCTTGCTCCCAAGTATACCAGATACATGCCAGATAAATTGTTTCCTCTCCTTTCCTGTAAGGATGCAAAGGAATTATAAGCAATGGCTAAGAGGGCTCATGTTCCCCTGCCAACTAAGCAGGCATCCAACACAGCAAGGGCAGTTTCTGCCAGCGTTTCAAAAGTAGGACTTTTTCTGCCAATCTCATCAAGCATATTTCTTTCAGTGCATCATTCCCCTGCTTACCATCAACTCCTGTAATTAAATGACCACCTAAATACTAGAACAGCCAAGAACATTCAGAATATCTGTATGCCAAATCACGGGGTTTTGCCAGTAGTTCTAAAAAGTTACAAACATCGGAGTGTGCTTATGATCATCCAAAGAATGTCTTTTTGATGGTTTTAGTTTTAGCTCTTTCTTTTTTTCCAGTCAGGGGAGAGTGATCAAGGTTAAATATGTATAAATATTATACATGAAATCCATAAATAAGTTTGAGGAGGGAAGTCAGAGCATCCAACTGATTTACTGATGCCTACTAGTACTATGAAATGGTAGTAAGCACTTTTCTGTCTAAGCTCAGGTTTTTACTCTCATTTTGTAAGCATCAACCTTGTGCCATTCTGGATGGCAGTTCTTTGTGTCTCTGTCTCCTTCCTTCCTAATACCTGTCACAGGCATCATGCAACGCAGAGCCTCCTCACAGGCTTTAGTTAACCCACTGATCCATGCAGAAGCGGATTCAGGAGCTTGCAGAAATGTTTGCGGACTGAGACCTCTATCTGCCTCTAGTTTGCCTATAAAAACCTGTGTTTGTCTATATTTTCAGTCCTATATTTGCTTTATATTTTGAAGAAGAAAGCAGTGAGGTACAAGCTCAGCTGCAGTAAGGAGTTGGTAATTTAAGTTAACAACATTGAAATTTTAACAGTCTTGCATAATAAAATATCCCTGGAGATTTCAGAGGGTGGAAGGCAAGACTCAAAAGCATATCAAATTAAGCATCTCCGAGTCCTCAGGGATCAAATCAGAGGGGGAAGGGGAAAACTGTTTTAATTTCTCCCATCAGTATTGCCTGCAGATAGAGGTTAAGAAGAGGCCTTCTCTGCACAACAGAGATTCATTTGTTAAAATGCTCTTTCCCTCATACTCATGTCCCCTTTCTTTCTTAATGCCCGTCTCCATCATTTCCTACATTTTATTATACGCCTATTATTTTGGGGGGGGTTTGTTTGTTTTTGTTTTTAAATGAAGTCCTCTGAAATATTCGTTCAAAAGCTTTCCAACAGAGTCTGAATCATTTATTCAGACCATTACCTTAGGAAAGCTCTCTTTCCCCCCGCTCTTTTTCCAAGTAAACAATTGCATTCTAGCAATAATTAAATGAAGTTAAAATTAAAAAATGAAAGCAACAGAGGTATCAGAATCCGTCAATAATTACTTAAGGTATTAAATCGATCAGCTAGGGGTGATGACAGAGGTGTCGCACACCAGTGATTTATCACACTCTCCGATAGCTGGCATTGCCTGTTGGAAGGTCTGAAGGTTGCGAAGAATGGTCTCTGCTCCCAATTAAGGGTCCGCAAGAAAGCTCAGGGTATAGATTGGCTGGTTGTTAATTAATCGTCAAAATGCAATTTCTGTCTTTTCCCACCTTTGTACAGGGCGACCTTCCCTTCCCCTCCCTCTTTGGAAAATAAAATTAGTTCCCTTGCCAAGTGACACTGCTCACCTCCTCTGGGTTCTTCCCATCATCCTGACACGCTGTTTTGTTATACACCATGATGGCCATCATCCATAACGTTCAGTAAAGAAACAACGACATGAAGAGCAATGGGGTTTTTATTTAGGGCACAGACTGTGCTAAAGTTTTAGGATTTTTTTCAGACGCCATAAACTAATTTGCTACCTGCAGTGGCACATCCGTTACGCACTCCTCCCGGGCCGCAACGTCCTAGTCTGTAACCTTTCCCGGGGGTGCTGAAAACACACAGCTCCAGCCCCCTAGTTGCCTTTCCCTGCTCCCCTGCAGGTTTGCAACCAGCAGAGGAGGAAAGGTGATATTTGCAGAGAGCCTGGCTATTTTTGTGGCAAAAACTATTAAATACAAGCAAGATAAAAAAGAAAACAGCGGAGGAGGTAAGCATCCATTAATGGCTGTGGTGTTGTGCAGCCTCTGACAAGCCCGGAGCAGCTTGCAGCCTTGCTCGGCTTAGCCTGTAGCGCTCGCTGCCGCCTGGAGCTGCAAAGTCAGGCTGGGTGGGAACTGCGGCGGTGAGGAGCAGGGAGAGCAAGAGGGGAAGGCGAGAGCCGGAGGAGTTTGGGGCCGTCCTCGGAGGGAAGCTGCGCTCGGCTTCTCGCAACGGTGACTTTGGAGCGGTGCCCGCCGATGAGTCAGTGTTTGTCACTGACGGGGCTCTGCAGCGGGAAGAGCTGCGCCGGCCTGACAGCCTGTCACCACCAGCCAAGGAACACGGCTCGGCAGGGCTAATGAGCCAGGGAGACCGTAAACACAAAGAAACCAAAAATAAAGAGAGGAAGGAGGCACACGAAGCGATAAATAGCAAAACACACAGGAACCCCCGCTTCCCACATGCTACACGCTCACTATGCACCGTGCCTTTATGCACACAGAGCTGGTTTTTGTGTTTATTCCTTTTTAAACTTGGCATCCCCATATTCTAGGACAGAAGCTTTAAATTGTACCCAGCGACCCCTCAAAATAAGCACACACACACCTCAAGGACAAGGTGCACACACACGCGCTTGTGCCAACGCACAGTTTTATAAAGTGGTTTCCCCACTTGCTAGCAGCATGCAACAAACAGGTGCTGGTTTCTGCCCGCCCAAGGGTACCCCAGTAGACCACCTGGATGGACAAGGAGACACTGAAGGGCAAGTAGGACCTTGATACAAGGGCATTGCTGCAGGAGGGAAAGGAGGAGGGAGATCCTAGTGGTATGTGGATTTATGACTATGTCTCAACAACCTGGATTCTCTTTGGCCACCTATTCTTTTGAGCTGCTCATTGCTGACCTAAATAAATCACAGACTGGAAGCGGCATTAGACATGCCAATCCCCTGCGATTACCCAAGGACGGATAACAGCTCGCAGCCCGGGCTACACCTGTGAGCGGCTCCCTCAGACACTCCGAGACTTCAGACCCATCCATCCTGAAGGCCTTCCTGAGGACTGCCTGTGAACACAGTTCATACGACCCCTGAGGCTCTCGTTACTTGCAATAGCACTCCTTGTTCTTGGCACGGCATCACCATTTCATTATTGTTTTATTTGATATACAGAGTCAGAAAAATGGGAATGATGGTATGTGGCAAATGCCAAGCAGAAGATTGTCTGAAATTTCAAGCATCTTTTTTCATTGTATTGAAAGGCTCAGAGATAAGAAAAAGCTTCTATTTAACAAGTAAATCAGAATGTGTCAATTGGTTCTCAGCAAACAGACAGTTTGAATGCTTAGTTTATATGTCCTTAATTCCCTAATGATTTGTCTGCAGCTATATGCACATAGATGCAACATCTCTCCACTCCCTTACTTCCTCAAATTGAACTTTTGAGTTAAGTGGCCTTTTTAATTATTGCCTTGACTCCCTCTAGGGCTGGACCCTTTTAAATTTTGAACATACCCAAGTTCTAGAAAAGTCCAGAAAAAAAAAAAAAAAGGCCAATTAAGCCATCCAAATCCCTGAGCATAGTTAAGATTCACTTACAGCATGAAAAAAGCTAAACACCTTCCTGATGCTTGCCATTTATGCAATATTTCTGCCAACTATATTAAATCATGCCAGAAAAGGAAATTTCAAAGCAAGCATTACATCCATTCCTAAGCCCAGCTAACTTAATTAACTATCACTTAAATCGGCACCGATCTTAGACCAAGAGCATGTTTGATGAGGTATTTTTCAATACCAAGAGAAAGATTCTGAAGTTTGCAAACCTTTTGTAGCAACAAAAAGGCCTCTAATCATAAAACTGAGTGCAGCGCACTCTCGGTTCATGGTCAGTGAAGGTTTGGATTCTATTTGTACTTTGTTATGCTCCTGTCACTTTTGCTTGGATCAGGAAACACCATTCGAGCAACACTACTCACCAAACATGAAAGATAATATTCTGTGTTGTCAGTACCATTTAAAATGCAAGAGCAAGTAATACGAAAAACGATTAAACCACGCAGTACCAGCTGTATTTAACTTGTGCTGCCACACATACCAAATGCCAAGTCAGTAAAATTATTAGAGGCACAAGTCCAGGTACTCGGATATCAGTAGCAAGCAGGTATACAGCCATTTCTAAAAATAAATGAAAAGCAGGGAAGGGGCCTATCATTCTTAGCAGAGCTGCAGCAGTGTTAATAAACCCAGATACACAGAAATAACTAGAATATAGTGCAATTCACTAGCCACTAATAACCTCATTGCTCCCAAATCGATCATTATCTCAGAATGATTTGCTGTTTCTCAAAAATAAAAAAACATAGACCTGGATGGGACACACACAAATGGAGAGATTACAATTTGCAATAGGAAAGTAATATGGTTATCCCCCAAAGCAGGTGCTGTTAAAATTAGTTCATTTAATTATTTGATTTAAATTTTCACAAGAAACAGACAGGCTCAGCTGCCAGAGCGTAGTGAAATGGGACAAGGACTCTGTGCTCCATCATAGAACGGGTACTGCAGAAAATTTGTTGCCTGCAGCATCTGTTGCATTGTAAGAGGCAGCTTTTAAAAATCAGAGGTAGATAAGTCAGTCCTTTCTTCGCAAAAACTGAATTCAGAAGTGTATTCCAAACCAATTGAAGATGCAAAACACTGTGTGAGTCTGATGCCATCCACACTGCACTACCCATTCATGTATTGATTCAAAATAATACACAAGAGTGTAAAGCTTATGAATAAACAAAAGAAAGGTTATACTGTTATACTGAAACACAGGCACTACATAGGTTAAAGCATGAGCCAGTCACTGTGACACGTCCACAAGTAAGTTTGCCAAGTTGAACGCATCCTACGTAGTCACATCCTATGACTACAGGCTATATTTCATATCATATACAGTCAGATGTCAGCACAGTACTATTCCCTAGGTTTCCTGGATGTTAAACGAACAAGAAACGCTTCTCTCGCACTCTTAAAATAGAAACATTCAGACTAGAGATGGTTATACCATCTCTAACTTTTCACATCAGTGAGTCCAGAAAGGCTCTGAAGAACGTTTTGATTTCTGTTTCTCCTCCATCTTCGCAAGGGGCGGCCCAGCGGTGCACACAGCCCAGGGCTCCTTTCCACTGCGGCATCTCCTTCGATGTACAGCTCGTTCCATCCCACTGCTGGCTCCATCTCAGTGTTGCCCATTCATAGACCTCCTGCTCATTGAGGATTTCCCACACTCTTCCATGGTCCCATCACGTCTATGCAGCATTTCTGAATACAGAAGTCTTCTTACCCCACAAAGAGTTAGCACTGCCTCTCATCCCAGTTCTGCTCCTTTTGTTTTATCCCCTAGTTATCAATATTCCTAGTGTGGATACTTTATATATATATATATATATATATATATACTAGCATATTTTTAACAGCATCTGGTCAAAAGTTACTGTTATTTGCTTAATAAAATATACCAACATATCCTATCTTTCCTGCAGCTCAGCACCACTAGATATTTGCTCTTTATTCATCCATTACAAATTTCCTTTCATATATTACAGAGTACTTCAAAGTAACCCTTTGAACTCAAATAAGAGTACAACCTTCATCCATACAGCTTAATTTTGCCTACTGGAAGGTGTTTGGTTTAGCATGAAGTCAATTTGCATACTGATGGATCTCTTCCCCTTCCAGTCACAATATAAAAAGTTAATGTGCTGCTATAATAATTCAGCGCACATCAAATCTGATTTCTTTTGATGAATTCAGCCACCTACTGTCACTGTAATGCCTTTTCCTGGCACATGAACATACACTGTTTCATGTGAAAACATTTATGCTGGCACTCAATTCAATTATGTTTTTCCTCAAAAATTTAAAAAAAAAATCAGATGTATTCATCGGTTCAAAGGAATCAACATTTTCAAGTTAGGGAAAAGGAGAAAGAAGAGCTATTGCATTTTTCCAATATTTGAGTCATCAGTCGTTTTATACTGAGTTGCAAAATTCAGTCATTTTTTTCTTTATCTTGCCTTAGCATCTACTCAATACAGGAGAATAAGGCACACAGCTGCTCACAATTTAGCATGGAAAGAGTAAGAAGACCAAGAGAAAGAAATGAAAGGTGTGGGTAGTACAGGGTTGTTCATTCTCTCTTTACAGGAAGCAGTGAGAGTACATTTCTGTCAGAAAAGAAGGAATGAATGAACGAATGAACAAAGGAAGAAACAAAGGAACAAATGAATAGACGAACCTCAGTTTCAATGAGGGGAAAAAAGATCCATAAATGTGTGCTGTTTACATGTTACGTTGTCCAAACTCATGGTGAAAGAGTTACTACCATTTCCTTTAGGTTGAAAGAAGAAATTTACTTGACTATTTACAAAGATATGATTTCATTTTGTAGCATTTAACATGGTAATTTTCCAAATATTCTATTCTTCTCTCTCACACAATTCATTTTCTGCATTTTCTAGTTCTGATTTATGTGCTGGCTACTATTTATATGTTTACAGTACTGCCAAAGTCTGCCATTCAAATTCTTGCAGTTCTTCATTATTTCCACTACTATCTGATGACTTATTTTTGCTACCCATGCTTTACTATACAGGTGCATTAGCTTACATTGTTGCTACTTAAATATTGCTGGAATTGGCATTTTCAGAAAGATGCCCCTGGATGTGATGGCGCAGCCTTCCCATTTGCAACTCACTGAAAATGCATATAATTTAAATATATATCTACCCTCCTGTGTGTTCTTTCAAACCATTTTGCATAGCCAAAGGAAAAAAAAAGAAAAAAAGAAAAAGAATTGAGAAAGTGAGGAATAAGACATTGAGGATGCTGTCATTTAATTTCACAAGGTATTAAGCAGAGAGGCTGTTGTCCTCCTTCTACAAAGCTTCTGAGACTGTTCTGCTGGATAAACTAGCACTGAGAATTTGGCTTACTCAAATCTGTTTCCCCTCATGGCAAGACATGGGAAGAGAACTGGCAGAGATACGACATTCACTTTCCAATTTTGTCTCCCTACTGGTGTTATCATTAAAGCCGAACCTGTGAGCAGAGAACACCACCCATGCTAGCAGTGCTCAGAGATTCGTTAGATCCGTTGTCACTGACTCACTGATTGATTTTATTTCTCCCTTTTCTGGGTCAGTGAATTCTTACATGTGGCAATTTTCCAGGCAAGTATTAACTGCAGCACAACTCCGACTATTAATTCAGTTTACTTCAGCTAGGGAAATGAAAACAGAACAGAAGTTCATACAGAATCTCTGTTGTTTGCACTTTTGCGTGTGTGCACACAAATGTGCACGTTGTACTCAGCTTCCAAAATTCATTCTTGGATGTGAAAACATTCCCTTGAAGAAAGATATTGTTAGAAACTGTGAAACATATTCTTATTATAAAATTTTCTTATTTTGACCTTGATCATTACCTCTCATTTCCAGGAAATGTTTCTTATGTGGTTGAAAGGTAGAGATATACTGATTGTGAAATATATTCATCCATGAAAAGAACATGCAAAAGAAGACTGCACATGCCTTAAATGGTAACCAGAGGTTCTGTCACAGAACGAACAACTTCACTGCCAACCTCCTATCAGGCACCTGATTCTGCTTTTTACACAAATAGTTCATTCTGCCTTTTTATTTTTGAATTCATTTCTTGAACTGCTATTTCAGATACAAAAATGACACAGGTGAAAAAAATATTCACATTGCTACACGACAGATATTAACAGAGCTTTGCAAGCAAAGAACATGCTAAACTGACTGTAGGTACCGCTTTGAAGTCATTGGATCGTTCTCCTGATACTGCCTGCCTCACAGACATACTTTGTTAAGATTTGTATCGCTCCTCTGTTCTTTTATCTGGCAGGGAATGACTCCGCGAGGAGATAAGGCAGGAACAATGCTGAACAAACACAAATACGCTATTTGCCTGTCTGTTCCCTTGCACTGGCCCAGCCATCTGTATGCCAACAGGCAAGCAAGGAGCCTGAGTTTTGCAGTAGCAGCTTCAGACCCTTAGAGAGGTGCATCAGGGCAATATTTTGGGCAAGCAAAAAACATAGCACTTTTTAGCTAGCAAGAGCAGCTGAGCACATGGTACTCCCACAGAACTTGAATTGTCTAACACTATTACATACAGGAAGAAGGAAGATGCACGAGATAAAAGTTGCCTTTACAAGAGCAAGCTGCCCTTTCCCAGCAAGGGTACAATATTGTCCCTGCAGTAGGAGCACTATCTATCAGCATCCAAGAGCCAAAAGTGGTGGAAAAACTGAAATACACGTCGAGATGAAGGTGCTTCCGTTAAGCCTCTGAGCAGCTCTAGCTCTAGAAACTCAGCACTGCTGGTGAAATCAGTCAGTAGAACATGAGCTGGCAAAGCATATGAAGAACTGCAGCTACTCTGCCAACCAGCCATGTTCGATCCATCCCACCAGCACCACCTAATCATGTTTCTTATAAAAAACAACACAAAACCTTTTTTTTTTTTTTTTTAATAGCTCATTCTAAAATATAGGCAATAACTGACAAAATGATGGGATTTGGTGGAAAAAATACAAAACAGATTACTCGCACACCTGCTTTCTGGAGGCAGTTTGAGAGTGTGATACAGAGTGGGGACAAGATAAGATGAATAGAGTCAACCCTTGGCACAGCCTTGTCCATACTGCCTGCTCAGGACGAGGCTCTTTTGCATGCTCTCCTCTGAGTCCTGCAGGACCAGAGTTTCCATCTGGTCCTGACCAAAAACATACCCCAAATCCACTAACAGCTAGGCAGTGTTTGCACAATCAGCACTGGACACTCTGATATTCCAGCTCACTCCCCAGTCCTGTTTTATTTATTTGCATAGATGTGGCCAGTGAGTCCTATCTAACATCCATTTAAGATAGCTGCAGTCATTCTCTTCTCTTTAATGCAGTTCAAATTACCTCAAGTAGACTGGAAAAGGGCCAAGAGGAGTCAGGGACATTCTCACCCTTGTTTTAAGAAAGACATTAATCTGTGTAAGAACATTTTGCAGGTATGTTATCTTCATCTAACCTCTTCACTGCTATCCCAGTGCACAGAATTTTTGCCTCAGTCATTTCTGCATTCTCCTCAGTACTTCTATCTGAGCCAATACTTAAGTTGTAAAAGACTACCCAAGGAGCAGACTAAAACATGAGAGGATAGGGAAATGACCACCACATTTTATAGCGTGTTCTAGTTATTATATCCCCTGTGGCTGTAACTGAAGTAGGAGGCAGACTAAAAATTAACAAATGAAAAAATTCTTACAAGTCTGCAGTTTCTGGATTTTATCACATTTTTGTGAAATTAAGAAGCTCTGCATTAGCAGATAATTTCTCTCTGAGTGTATATGCATATCATACTAAAATTATTCCTGGAAACTAAACATTGCCGTTGGTAAGCAAAGTAGATCTGGCTTCATAACTTATTCACAGTAAGACATATTTTTAAAGTCAGATTATTTCTGAGTTTTCTTAGAGTTTTTTTTCTTCTGTTTTTCTAGTTTTTCAGCATCTTTTTCAGTATAGAAAATTGAGAGAGACTCAATTCCAGTACTGGTAAGATTATCCATGCTACTCCCAGTCTGCTGCTGCTTGATGTAACACAGAAGCAACTATAGAACAGTAACAATTCTTTCTGTCAGAGGTTTGCCGTGTAAATGCAAACTTAACATAGATCTGGAAATTTTTCAGCTCGCTCAAGAAATCAGCAGTGAGGCTTACAGAGTCTGAGAATGACAACAAAGTTCCTGGTTATACATGCAGTGTGTGCTCAGCGCCATCTGAAACGCCAGCCCCTCCTGAGCACCCAAAGCCTTGTAACCTCTTGGGTGATGGCCCTCTCAGTGCTGGCAGACCCCTGTGGATCATACCGCCTTCTAGCCTCCCACCGAGCATCACACATCAGTCAGTGGAGCTCGCTTTTCCGTGAACTCCTCTTTTCCCCCCTCCTTCTCTCCTTCCCTCTCTTACTTCACATAGGCACTTGACACTCTACTTAACATTCCCGATGTATTTTCAAGCAGCAGCGCACATGCATAAACATTCCTTACTGTTTGTAACCTGATCAGACACAGCGCTATTTTCAGTTGTCAGAACAAAAACGACAGTAGTTGTATCAAAAGCAAGATAAAGTTGCCTTATCCCATCTCAAATTCCAATGGGAAATGCTCAGGATTGTCTGCATGTTTAAGGCAGTGAATAAAATAAGCAAGATGGTGAAGCAGAAGAAATGCAACATCTTAAAAGAAATAGTAATAAAGAAATAGAACATAAGCACCGTTAGAATGCAGTAGTCCATTCATTAACCCGGTCAGTTGATTCCCAAGTCAATCACGACTCCTACCTCAGGGTCAAATACTTCTGCGGCATTTGTGACACACCTGAGGCAGGTAAAGCAACTGTTTATATGGAAAAGTAACAGTGGGGATATTATGTCTATTTAAAAATATATTAACATTGATATGTTAATATTTGTATGCTTTATGAGGCACTGCTACTAAAAGCACAGCTTGCAATATGGGGACAAAGCTCTACACCTGACCACTAAGTACTCAAAGCAGTCCAAAAGGAAAAGGAGAATGACAGCTGATGAAAGAGTAAAAATATTATTTATAAAAGTAAAGGTTCAGTCTCTGAAATGTGAAGGAGTGCAAGCAGGTCTGTTCAAAACGTGATAAGGATACAATGCGTCTTTAAAGAGCATACCCTTCTGATCAATAGCTTTCTTATAAACTACATCGGTTTAACATGAATGTTCAGGGAAGTTGTTCTTAAGGTTGAACAATGATTTTGGTTTTGTTCTTATGTGAGAGTTAACCTAGAAACTGCCTAGATCCTAAGATGATGAATACCCTGGAATAACTTAGATAACATTTTCAGTATAACGATTTGTGAGAAAACAGATCTTTGCTCCCTGTGACTGCCAAAGAGAAAGCAGAATGTGCAAAATATATAATTATCTTAAAATGTTTAGGAATATATAAGAATCAAAAGAATTATGTCAATAAAAATACCTATTTGATATACTGAACAACTAGTAACTGTATGTAAAATTACTTTGAGTGATTTCCAGCTTATATTTGATGCTTCATATTTCCTTCTCATCTACAGACAAATAAGGCAACTTTCTAAATGACCTACCAATTTTTGCACAGAAAAATTATATCCAATTTGTCTCCTTTACAGATCTCTTACCGAGCTAATCACCACAATAGGTGTCTTTGATGAAAAGATAGATAAATCCTCCATGCACAAAACATTGGCAATACGAGGTGATCAGTCTCGGTTCTAGTCAGAAAAAAAAGATGTATGAAGCCAAGTGGGCCTTTGGTACTACAATGTAAGCATACACCCAATATGCAAAACTCAGCCTCTCCAATTAGTGAATAACCCCTTCTCCTTATACTTATACTTGTTCTATTCACTGACCAGAACAGTTTGGTAAATAAGGACATGTTATGCTTTGCAAAACCATCAGAACATGTGCAGGTTTTCCACAGCTAGGGTTGTACAGTGGGTAGCTTTCTCACTTTAGCACTCAAATTTGCATTCTGTCCAGGTAAGAAACAGAGTTAGCTGCAGAGCTCTGGAATTAGATAGCAAGATGTCCTTCTCTGCTGTACTTGCATAGTTAAAGAGAATAATCTCCAAAGGCTAACTGGCAAAAAGCCATCTACTAACCCAAAAGACAAATCTCAAGTTTTTGTAAATACTTTAAAATACATCTCCAGAGACCAAGGGCAAGTTATTTTCAGTCAAATAAAGAAAATCTCAACTGCTAAAAAGCTGTCACCCATCCAGAAATAAAAATCCTCTCTCAGAAACACAGTAGTTGTCTTCGTTCTGTCCGTAAACCTTAATCCAGTTTAGTAAAGCAACATACTAGAAGAAAATAGATCTTAATTACTTTAGAATAAGAAGAATTATCAAGGAGCCAGAAACTGGTAGGGTTTTAGGAGAGTTTTTTTTTGTTTGTTTGTTTTCTGTAGTGAAAATTACTGACTTGATAACATCAAAATGCTCTGGGTTTGCATTTTTTAGGTTATATTTTCCTCAAAGAATAAATAAATAAACAACCAATTTCAACACCGCTATTCACAGAAGAAGATTTAATAGTGGAAAGATTAGCCATCCCTGCTTTGAGTGGGGAGTTCGACTAGAAGACCTCCAAAGGTCCCTTCCGACCTTAACTATTTTATGATTCTATGAATAAAGCTCCCATCTTCTTCAGAATTTGTTCCCAGCTATCTTATTTTGGCATATGGCATCAATTACCATAATATTCCATTTCTTTACAATATTTAATTTATTTATTCTCACAATCCTTTTGACAGGTAAGGAAGTCTATTATCCCTATTTTATAGATAGAAGACTCGGGCACTGAAAAGTAAATGGATTCTGTTAGAGTGTTTTATTCTATTTTGCATGCTCCAGGTTCTTTGGATTTTGCATATGTGTCGACATTTATGCATAAAATACTAAAAACACCCTTCTGCATAACTTCACTTTCATAATTTCATACCTGATAACTCCAATAATTACACAACACCAGAAAGCTCTAGCTTTGGCACTTTAATATAACCATCTGTATTAACCTAAAACTCTTCCCAAGACATCTTTGACTTTATACCCCCAGCTTACCCTGGACACTGCCAAAGCCAAGCTAGTAAATAAGTACAACAGTCATTTGAATGACTTGGTAAACACATAGTCAAGTTGTATATATCATCTCATAGACATCACATGGATATAAAGTCTGCTAATAGCACCATACTGATATGAAATACAAGTTAGTATCTCTGTTCAGAGGAAGTGACAAGTTCTGCAATTAATGTTGTCAGTCAGGGAGTGAAAAGTACACAGTAGTACACACAGATTACAACACAGCAGTTTAAATGGGTCTTTCATGGATTTTAAGATTTCCATTCACAAGATTCATTTAACTAATTCAAGGTTGATTCTTCAGGATTGTGATCCAGTAAGATTATTAGTGGGTTACTGAATAGAAAAATCCCCTCAAGATAATTTCTTAAAGCTTCATCTGACAGAAATTTTGATCCACACTTTAATGCCATAACCTGTCTATGTATTGTCAAAACTAGGCACCTATATAACAAGGAAGAGTTCAGGTCAGAGTCAAAAACAGTGATCCTAGAGTGATTCAAAACAAACAAATCACATACATAACATTTAAGCTTAATTGCAGATATTTTGCAGATATGGTTCTAGAAATTTATATAAAGAAGCGTGCATTCATATTTAATGCCTACAATGCCTCAAAACTATACTGCTAACACATCATGAAAACAACATGTAACAGTAAATACGAATAGGTTACTGAAATCTTAATCACAACCCCTCACTAAGATTATCCCCGGAAGCCATATTCTTTTTCTTCAGTAGATGCTGTTCTCTTTGTGCCAGATTGTTTTAAAAATATTTTAAAGGAGACACTCAGCGTGCAGTTGAAGACTCTTTTCTATCAAAGGTTGAACAATAGAGTTCTCTATAGAGGGCTCACTCCATTTCGTGTTCAATCTCCTGAGTAGTGTGAATTTATTAACCACTTTGAAGTGGTAAAAATGTGATGTGTGTGTGTACAGATGATCCAAACAGTATAAAAACCAGCCAGGAAATCAATAAAGCAGCTTTTTAACAAATGCATTTCCAACCGATCAAAAGAATAGCCTAACGGCTACATAAGGCTGATCTAACACTCATTACATTATCATTTCAAGGAAACATCTTTTGCAACTGAAAGGTGAAGTCTTTCTGTAATGAGCTCCTTCTGAGTCAGCAACAAGACTCCTTTTTATAATGCTGAGACAAAATAAATATGTGGCAAACATTGGGGAGGAATTATTCTCTGCACACAAATGCTTTTCTGTATGCAAGGGCTCTCGCTTTGAATCAGAATACTGCTTAAAAGCAAGGAAATGTAGAGAAAAGAGGGTCTTTAATGTAGGACCTTTTCATGAAAGGAAGAGCAGCTGCCTCTGAGGGATGGGTACGGGTGGGAAAATGTTCTCCACCTGGTGTTAGCAGATTCAGATATATGCTGAATGCAGAAGAGCATTTGAGCTTGCCCTGGAGAAGTTCTCTTAGGTTTTCCATGGGTCTCACAATGGGAGGAATATTTTCCTCACCAGCGGCATTAAAGCCAAATGCATTTTCCAAAGGAAGGAGATGCAAGTCTGAAACAAAAGGCTTTGTTTATCTCCTAAGAGGCAATAAACGGGACAGGGCACAAGTAGTATAAATTAGCAACCTTTGCTGAGTCACAAATTACATCAGTCGGTGGATTGGCCCTAACTACACAAGTGGGTCTTTCCATTTGTTTGTGTGCTGTTTTCATTAGAATAACTGGTAGGAAAGAGAGAGGCAAATGTAGGGCATTTAGTTGGTTGACCCAGCAATAACTGCCAACAATGACAGATTAGGACACAGGATGTATTGCATGCATTTTCTTCTTTCAATTACTTAAAAGATTCTTTCACAAATAAAACCGTGTTCTAAAAATTACTACTAAGAAAACAAGTGGATGTTATGCATAGCCACTATGCACTACACATTTTCTGGGAATGGGATTTTTTTAAAGTGAAAGGTAGTGTCTTGGAACCATTGCATAGTCCCATACATCCTTTCAAAATAGCAAGGAAATTTAATATCTGCAAAATGTCTTCAGATTTCACATTCAAATAGAAGGAAAGTGCTAGTTTATAATGTACAAAGTGCAAAATTCACAAAGGTAGAAGCATTGCTTCTACCTCCATCAGTTAAAATCACCTATAGCTAGTTCCTAAATGTATACAAGCAGGATAGGTCTGTGCATCTCCAAGCAAGGGTGCAGTGTGGGAGACAAAATATTTTTCCAGAGTATTCATTAGGGGACTACTGATAAAATAACTTAAGGATGGAAGGCCAGACAGGCTGAGACTGAGCAGTCTCTGTTTTCCTCAGTGCCTTGTTTGTCTGGAGTAATGTAGTTTGCCACATAAAAGTTATGGACACAAGAAGATTCCCAGGGGAACCGGGAAGAGAATCAGAAACTCTTGCCCCATCATCTCCTCTCCCAAAGCTTAAAGGAGCATCATCTTCCGAGGAGCTCAGTGATTACTGAGCGCTATAATCAGGCGTCCTCAGAACTAGACACAAAAGATTTGTCTCCTCTAATGTTAGATGTTTTCCATGTTAATGTCTGTCTGAAGCTGTTCAGCTTAGGCTTGCTTGATACCAAATGGATAAAAATAGATGCTTTTAGGGCAATGATTTCTTTGACCAAACATACCTCTAACAAAGATGAATCACTCCCTAGAAATGTCTGCCTTTCTTGTCTGTTAATGAGAACGCAAGATGACTAGCTCACAGACAGACATTTACACTGTAGATGTTTATATTTGATGAGCTAAATCCCACCCTGACAGTCCAAAGAGGTATCCTACTTTGCAGACTGCTGCTTTTTTTTTGGTGACATGACATCTGTGCACAAGCTCCTGAAGTTCTCCCTTGAATCCAACAGCTTTAAAAAGAAAAGAAAGTAGCACCTTTCTTATTAAATTAATAAATTGGGAGGGGGAAAAGAATCTCTTCAAATCCTTCCTTCTTTTTTCTCATTCCTTGTCTCCTTGAAAGCTAACATTTCACTTCATGTGGCATGTATGTGGGCGTACACGCATGCATATGTCTCCATACCTTCTCAGAAGAGCAAAACATTTGGACACCAGATTTCCCTTCACTTCTAGTAGGAATTGGATATTTTCACCCATTTTTGGCTCTAGCATTATCAGTTTTCATGTTTTTGTTGACACAGCAGACTAACTTACCAGGTGTTTTTTTTTTCCTGATCATCCCTTTTTAACCCATTTTGAATGTTCCCCTTTCTTTCTTCTATTGCTATCATTTTATCATCAGACTTCAGTTGCTTTAAATGGCTTCAGAGGACGCTGCAGAAAAAAACAAAAGTAGTAACCCAATGCAAAAAATATGAAGAGAGGTAGAGGGAAGAGAACAAGGTGACATTTTTACACTGTGGCAGCCTCCGAAGCACAAGGCTGCCCTTTTACCCTTTCCCTAGAGATTTGGAGCACTCCAGTTGCTTTAATCAGCTACCTAGAGTACAAATTAAAAAAAAAAAAAAAGCAAACCAAATGAATAATTTGAAATTTCCTCTTGTTCATGACATAAAATTAATGTCTGGGGCACAAAATGTACATGTAATTTCCTGGGGCTTACAAGGAACAGAGGAAGATCCTTTGCCACAAAATGTTTTGTTGTGAAATAAAAATATTTCTTGCACTGCTGCTCACTGCTTAATGCCTATTGGTACTCTGCTGTTTTCAGAAAGCTTTGGGTACTCTAAGGAAATCTTTGTAATAAAAACCCTTTAAATACAAGGGCAATTTGTATCACATTGCAAACATGTTACTGATCTGCTTGTCCAGAAAACACCAACTACTAGGAGTTTTTCAGTAAAATGTACTGTTCTGAACCACTTTCAGGAAAAATGCCTTTTACCTCTAATATTCACAAGCAAAGAAGCAATTACTACAGTGATGCAAGCTATCCTTGCATCCAGCTCAAAGGTCCAGCTCAGATCATTCTAAAAGCATCGGTACCCGAAATCAGGGTTTAACTGCTACAACCCACATATCTTGTAACTTTTATTACATAAAGTAAGCTTTGCATTTCTACTATTTTCTTTGTTTGCAATATGAGCTGCTGAAGCAGAAGTCTGTTCATTTTCACATTTCATATTCTTAATCATTACATTCATATTACTCTTGTTTTGCTACAAAGAAGATGATTGTATTTTTCAATAATTTACAATCCATAGTATGTCCTTCACCAGCTAAATAGTTATTAATTTTCATTCTCCACTTGTCATTAGGGCATTTGAATGTCTTTCAGAGGGAATATTTATGTTTTCATTTTCCTGTAACAGTCGGTAGATGATGCATAAAATGTTAATATTGGGCAAAAAAGACCAAAACTTTACTATTTGGCTTCCTCAATTGCAGCTTTCCCAGAAGTGTACCTAATATACATGGTAGCTAAAAAGAAATGGAAAATTTTGGAGCTTTCCTATAAGATTTTGTAAGGGGAGAATATTGGGTAATATGATTTTTCAAACATTAAACTCAGAATAAGTCTATTTTAACATAATAAAGCCAAATAACTGCAAGTCAGGACATGCTCAAAGTATATCACTTAATGTTGGATATACCAGCTGACTGGACTGCAGTAGTGCTTTCTGTGCTTTTTGAAATCCCAAATCTATGAATATGTTAAAATATTTAATGTACAGCAATAATTCTTAGCAAAGAAATTCTCAATATATGGATTAAGGTCCAGGAGCTCAAGAGTAGGGTAAGCCAGTGATAAACACTGACTTCTTTCTAATTAAAAATAGAAAGATGGCATGAAAGAAATAAACCATTAATAAATATCATTGTGTTCCTAGCCTGACTTTTCTTCTGCAGCAAGATGGACTCTTTTTTATTCGGTGCTATCAATCAATAATCGTACAATTGAGTCCAACCTCTTCACTTCCAGCCTGGTTTCCAAGACCTAATCTTCCTGAGCACATCTGCTGTTGACAAACACCACGGAAAACAAAGCAAACATAATCAAAAGGTTCTAGTTATTGCTGCCATTAAGAGTGTTTGCTCTTCCCTCACTGATCACCTGCCATCTTACTCTATACAGATGGCATCCCAGCTGCTGTGTGACCATCCAAAAAGGGTCAGTTTACCCACAGGTCAACAGGGGACATACAGTCAGCACAATAGAAAATACACCTTCTCCTGAAGGGTCCTCAAATGAGCTTAGTACAAACTGGATACAGAGTTCTCCCTGTAGAAACTCTTATGTCGTGTCATCACAGGTTTTGCAGTTCCCAAAGTTTTCTGTGTTATCCTGTATTTTTTATCCTATGCTCCTTTTCCAATTTATTATCCTAATGAAGTATTTATTCTTGTGTTTGGCCTGTGCCCTCAATGCAATTTGTATTTTTGCAGCCATTTGCAATTGGTACTGGTAGCCAGCGGGGGCAAAATCATTTTATCTGCTGCTTAATGGTGCAAATGGTGATCAATATATAATCAAAATCACTTCACTCAGACCTAACAACAGAAGAGTGCAGAGAAGTGGCAGAACACAGACAAATTTGCTCAGCGAGTGTAGGTCAGTGGTTCCTCCAAGGACATCTAAACCCTAGGCTTGCTCTCAAATCTGAAAGCCAGGGAAAGGGGCTCTCTCACCCTCTCACACATTCCCCAGGGTAATGCTAAAGCCAACTACGTATCAAATCCTGGTGACCCAGGAAGGTCACCCCTCTTGACGCAATGTGATATCTAACAATACTGAAGTCCGTATTTATTATTTTCTTTCTTTTTTTGAGGCATAACAGCATTGGTACCAGGTGAAGATAGCGGGATCTAGAGAGAGCTCACCCCACCTTGAGAAAGCTCCTCAGCTATTGCCAACTGAAGGAAATATCACTCCCCTGCTATTTGCACAGGGATACTACACTACACTAACAGATATAAGGAAATACATACTGAAGTACCTTCTTTATTTTGCAGTGTAGGCAGCATCTCAGACCAGACAGCATCAGTAAAATGACTACAGACTTTGAATGATACGAGTAAGATGGTCTCTCACATATTCTCAGTTAAGGAGTGCAATTTAGAAAGACAGAAGAATAGACACCTGGAGTTTTAAAGCTATGGATTATAAACAAGAAATGTTGCAAGGTACAGATATTGTACAGTTTGCTAGAAAAAAACTTTTCTTTCTCCATTCATTTAGTAGTTAAAACAGTTCATAAAAAATGTTTATATACTGGCTATATTCAGAATTCTTTACATCAATTTGAAACAAAAGGAATAGGCCAGATTTTTGGAAATGTGATTTAAACAAAGAAAAAAAAAATACAGGAGCCTTCAACTGCAATGAATGGGTCATTCCATCCAAGCAAATTTTAGAATTTATAAGGATATCTTCAGAAGAAGCAAAGCTATTTAGTCATGTTTTCATATAACACAAAAAAAACCATCGGCCTCAAAGTGCTTCCAAGTTGTTTCAAGCTCTCATCTGTGCATCAGTCAAGTTGCTCCCACCAACACCTGTTCACCCACTTTCCTAATTATTAACCTCCAGGATATGAATTACAGGAGGTAAATATGCAGCTGGCACTATTTTCAAATGAGTTTTGTGCAAGTAAATTTTGTCTCCCATGCACACAGGTATAAGTGGTTGACAAACAGACATGCTGGTGTCAGCAAGTGCAGACTCTGGGTGTACAAACAGACCATATATTGAGTATTTGCCGTTCACCTAAATAGCCAACATAACACTCCTCTGAAGGTGGCAATGCCTAAATCTGCAGTCTTTCTTCACTGTTCTTCTGCATGGTTTAGTAGGCAGGGTGGTGATGGGTTTGTCATTGTACTTGATGATCTTGAAGGTCTTTTCCAACCATAATGATTCCACGATTCTATTGCACTCTGTGTAAGGCACACTTGACCGTAACCTGCCTTGCAAACTTGCAGCTGTCAAAGCAAGAGACCTGCAATGGAGCAAGGGAATTAAGGCATCCACAGAGTTCGCTATATCTCCACTGCCTTCAGTTATCAGGTGGAGGTCTTAGGTGTTTCCTTAGGTATTGCTAATTTATGGCCCTGGCCCAGGAGCAATACAGACAGAGATATATGGGCCACAATTTCATACTAAGCACACAGCTACCAGCCAGTGTTCCTGCTGTACCCCCATCACTCAGGTATTTTGGATATGTTTATCAGAAATGTTTCCAACAGTGGATTTTGAGCAGAGGGCTTTACTGTCTCATAGTGTGCTGCAAGCAGAAGAAATGCTTGTCACTGCTCTTGCAGTTAAGACAACACTGGAGAGGAGGAAGGTGGCAACATCCTCTGCCTAAGACAGAATGACAGACACTTTTGGAAGGGCAGTCACTTCCAGGAGAAGGATTACTGCTCTTCGGCAGCTTTTTCAGCAGGGCTATCAAATACAGTCCTGTGCTCAAGGTGCACAAACAAGCCAGGGTTATGGTTTCAGGTGACTGCCACCACTGATTGGGCTGGAACCACAGCTGCTAGGAACATTTTACTGTCAGTAAGAACGGAGCACCTCTAGCGTACAGAGAAATCTATCATTTTCTGAGTTACATTGCCATGACCTACCATCTAATTCAAACACAAAGGACAATGCTCTACAGTGGAAGAAATGTTCAAAAATCTGCCTGATGCTCAAAACATTTATGAAAAACAAACAGGTGATTTTTTTCCTTAAATTAAAACAAAAAAAAATAAATGTAAGCCCTCAACTTCTTTTTCCTCTCTCCAGCTGGCTTATCAAACTATGGTCAGGCAGGAATTACCGTTCCTGTCACACTACCGCTGATCGGCATGCAAAGAAGCCCAACCAGCAGATTTTCAGGAGGATTAGCTCTGCTTTACAGAATCCCTTCTGTTCTGCAATAAGAAATTGAGGAAAACAGTAGGCACAGAAGACTGTACAAAGATGCAACAGTTCTAGGACCGCGGACACGACAGGACACCATCACGGCCTCATGCTATTCATTTAATTCTTTTAGCCTGAGCCCTGCTGCGCCCACATTCATTCTGGTGTGAGCTATTTCTCAGCTTATATGCCTTGCAGAGCATATGCAGCAGCTACTTATCTGCTGCAATTCAGGACAGAATTTTTCTGGCTTTTATGGCAGCACTGCTTCACATTAACTACTCTTGATTTTTTTCTACCAGCCAGCTAATCACCGGACTGCTTGTTCTATTACTGGGTAATCAAAAAATTAACAGCAATCACACTGTAATGGTGATTCTGTGTCATTACATTAGTCAACTTCCTCTATCCCAAGCTGTTCTTATGCAAATTTCTCCTTTTTTTAATAATTTAATCTGTTTTTTATACTCTCAAGCATCTTTCACATTTTTATCCTGACCTATAGTGATTGGTTCAGGTACATTATTTTCAAAGCTATTTACATTTTAAAAAGAATCTCATTTCTAAACATTTCTTTTACCTATAAAATCTGATTCTGATTTATTTGGGGCATTTTTTTTTTCCTTTCTTTTTCTTTTTCTTTTTCTTTTTTTTTTTTTTGGTAATTAAGTTGGTCTTTCTCAGGCATGTTTGCTCTTTTTTTGGGAATATTCTCAAGTACTCTTCAAACTAGCACTGCAGAGATTACCCTAGCAAAGCTCCTTCTGCATACAGTTCAGCATTCACAAACTTCACATTTCAGACTAGATACACAGGAGACTTTACATCAATATTTCTAAATCATGCAGCTAATCCCAGAGTAGGATCCAATTAGAATAATACAGTAATCTTCTGTGCATAATAGGCACTCGTTTGAATTACTGCAATGTAATTCAAACAAAAGCTAACGAAGGAAGCTGACACAAGAGCTTCCTCCCCATATTGATACAGGCCTACAGCTCCACTTCATCTCCCATGGGATTTCTCAGGCACTGCATGCATGACATACAGCCAGAGTCTGTTTTTCTTGCATCTCTGTCCAAGTCACTGACTAGAGCTTTAAATTATATTACTAAGAGCCTCATAAAAATTGTTCATAGACACAGCACAGCCAAGAGCGGACCTCTCACTGGCGGCTTCAGTTTTCCATAGCGCATGTGAATGAAATGGTCAACATCCTCCAAGAAGATACCAAATCTGTTTTCCGATTATCAGGCCATCATCTAAACTCCAGTAGTCCAATAGTTTTTTAAACAACTGCTCTAGTGATCCTGAAACACTAGTTTAAAAAAAAGGTCAGAAACTTCGGACACAAGAGAGGATGGACCTGATGACATATCCTCTGGTACAAAAATCTTTTGCATTCAAGTGGTACTGAAATTCTTGAATATCTTTCATATCTATTATTCACAATGACAAAACAAAAAATGGCAGAGTAGCAAGCCAGGACAAGGTGAAATACGTGGGTTGTGGCAGTGGGTAGTCCTGCTGCCAGGACTCAGGTTGGGCAAATACTGGCCTTCAAGCTTGGATAGCAGCCCTGGCGCTGCACTGGGTAGGAGACTTTCCCATGGAGCACCCTCCAAAAGTTCTGATGAAACCAGAGTGGGTAGCTGAGTCCCATGGGCAGTGCTGAACCTCTGTGCTACCCAAGGCCATTACAAAACAGGCTCAGAATATGCCTGTTTTCTTAAAATCTTCTTTGCAAGGTAAACCAGTAGCAATAAGCAGCCAGCAGAGCTAACTACTACTGTACAGAAAACATCTCCAGAATACAAGAAATATGGGGGTTTAGGTGCCTCACCAGATACCAAAGGCAGTTTCTGAGACCCGTCAGAGGTTCAGAGGCTGTCATTATCTTCAAGTTGAAGTGCAAGTAAGGTGAATCCAGCCTTAGCTCTAGGCTAAATTTCCCCCAAACAGCTTAATATCTTAAAGTAAGCACATGTGCCCGGCCACCCATCATGTTCTTGAAGCTCTTCTGTTACAAAATGAAGGTCTGAGGCAGTGAGAAGCTGCTGTGGACATACATATTTTCCAGAAGCTGTCTTTTACATCAGTGAGAAATTCAGATTCACCTACAATATGAAGATGAACCTCATATGAAAAAGTCAATGTACACAGGCCTTCTCCAGCTTTATAAGACATCTTTTTTATGTTCCTCATTCTTTAAAAGGGCTTTCAGCTCAGAGTTTCTGTTGTCTTCAAAGTAGCCACTCCACGTGAAGAGCTTCCGCTAAGTGCGGTACACACTAAAATCACTTTGAAAATTCAACCAAAGTCAAAATCCCTGCTAATATCAGCCCTGGCTATACAATAAAAATCATTAGGCAAATACTATTGCTAGAGAAAATATTGAAACCAGGAATTGTTATTCAATTCCATCATTTTTATCTATCATCTCATTTATGAAGTTATATGGTATGTTTGTTGTTCAACTGGTACACTGAGGTACAAAAATCCATCTTTTACTCATCTACTTTGTGAATTTAGCAATTGAAGAACCCAGACAATATGGAGGTCATTTGTTTTTAACTTTTGGTTTGGTTTTGTTTTTTTTTTTAAGTATTGTTTTTACAGTCATGTCCCTGTTAGCAGAATCAGAGACAAGATATCTTTAGTATGACATAGCAATATGGCAATATTTTAGGAAAGCCATGTCTTGGACACTTGGAGAAGCAAAGAGACTTAAATAAAAACATATTTCCATTTTTTTTTATTTCCATGTCATGTTTAACATCAAACTATCATGAATTAAAACAAACATGTATTTTAGTCCTTGACTTACAATGCCTGCTTTATTACTCTAGTTTCTTTTTAAAGATGTATAGTAGATAGAAGTATTGACAATCATTCATAAAAGCAAAGTTAAATTAAAGAATGAAGGCTACAGTGTAGAAAGGCATTTAAGCATATACTTTGCAGTCTGAACTAGGGTTCTTTCCCTTAATCAGAATCTATGTCTTGAATAGATTCAGCATTTTACTTCTGCTTAAAGCCTATCAGTATTCTGTGTAGACAGAGAGAATACAGATCCTGCTGTATACCTGACAGCTTTCTTTGCCTTTTCCAAATTACATCTAATGATGTGACAAGTGGTGTGTAATATCTGTGAGAATGATTTTAAGGTTTTGCTTAGTACTTCCATTATCTTGATTAGAATTTGGTGATAAGCATCTTTTTAAAATCATATTTCCTTCTGGTTTTTCCTTCTAGTTTCATTGCTCTGACTTCCTCAGAATTGAATTGCATGCATCATCTTTCTGCCACAGCCTCTGACTTAATTCAAGTAATTTTGAATGTTATTGTCCCCTTGCCATCCACAGATGCGTGCTTGCAGGTTTCACTGCCTTGTTGGATGTGCTTTCTACTAGGTCACTGCTGCGTAAGGACAGATTCACTGCAGTAATTAAAGGGTCATATTCTAGCTCTTCCAGCCTTAAAAGAAAATAAGAGGTCTGTCTACAGTCAAGTGCAAAAATATAACTAAATTAAAAGGTATATTTCTAGTGATAGTCTCTAAGGATAGATTTGATCCTATCTTATTACTCCTTTTGCTGGACGGTAGCATCTACTTCTGCTGTAGCCAGGTAATACACGGCTATACATCAGCGTATACCGCCCTCCTGAGAAACGGTGACCTCATGCAAGACCTTGAGAGCCTCCCTCAGCAGGACCCTCATGGCAGCAGGTACATGGAGGCTGCAGTGCTCACACTGCCAGCAATAGCAGTGCGTTCGCACCAAAGTTACAGGGGCAAAATGGACAGTGAGGCCTCCCTGGGGGCACCAGGGCCTGGAAGGGACAAGACAAGCCTCTCTGCCCAGTCCACCAGGGATGGGGTAGCCGCCTCACGAGCAGCCAGGAACAGGGCTGTGCGCAGCTACCTCTTGCTCGCGGCATTTTCCCCATCCTAACAAAAAGGAGGGAAAAAAAAAAAAAAAAAAAAGAAAAGCAGGGGCGGACACTGTTTCCAAACAAAATACTCCAATCCCTGAATCCTATTTCACAGGTAAAGGTGGATCCCTATTCTCTGTCCTTAAGCTTTGTCAGCAGCAGGGAAGAGTGTCAACTTGTGCCCCAAATGGCAAGACCCATAGCAATGGATCACACTAAAAATCGCTCTAGTGAGCAGGGCAGGAGGAAAGAATATCAGCAGCAACAACCTGTCAGCTCGCACCAGCTGGCGGAAAAGCACCAGGAGAGTTTTGAAAGGCAGCACAAAATTCCTCTGCCAGAGGAGGAGGCATTCCAGGGTCCTCGGCAAGCGCTCAGGTCTGCTCCAAGGACAGGCACTGCTGGCCCTGGCCACTCCTAGCAAAGGGGCATTGGAAAAAAGGAGTGGAGAGGAAGGAAAAGGAAAATAAAAGGCAGGTAATCACCAGAGGGAACAATCCTAGATGACCTCAGGCTGCACACTTTACCGATGGCAATTTAAAAACAGAGAAGTAAATCTGTATCCCACACAGGAAGCAGGCACCTGCCACCTTCTTAAATACCTAATAAACGTGATAAATGTGAGCTGCTACCAGGTTTCAGGCGGAGTCTTTCTGAAAGTGGGGCTTCCTACAGAAGGGCAGATCTACTGATAGCAACAGAGCAGGTGCTGAGAATCGCACTTCCTCATGCTCCTCTGCAGCGGTTCCCGCACAGGCACAGGTCCCACAAGAAGCTGATGCTTTTAGGTTACACACAGCTTGAGGAGAATGGTTTCCATTCCAGCTAAGACAGGCAGCTGAGCTGAGGCTGACCTTCCCACTGTAACCACCGCTCCCCTCACAAGTAATTTCTCCAGAGCCATATTTCTCTGCTTTATCTTAGCAGAAGATACTGTTGCTGCTGCCAATGCTACTCTAAAATTCCTTTCATCTATTTTCTAGCTGTTATGTGCCTAATAATTATAATGTAAATGTGCTTTCATAGCTACTGGGCAATTCTTGTTTTTTCTCTCTTCATAATAAATTACTTTTATTAAATTACAAACAGCAGCCTAAGGCTATAGATTTGATACCCAGAGGCTATTAAAAACTTTCAACCTCATGTCTGACAACTGGGGAATTAAACAAACATCCTGACATATGTTACAGTTATAATAAAAGTGATAGTTATCTGGTATTATAAAGGATGTTAACCATTCCACAAATTTATTTTTCTTAAAATTTTATGAGAACACAAAGCTGCATTTTATAGCTTTTATTATTGATTTCAATACTGTAGGCTTTGTAAAACCATCTCACAATCTTGAAATAACATTTATTTTTTGTAATTCTTTTCCTTCTTTCTTTTTTTTTAATTTGGCACAGAAACATCCATTTCATCCAAATTCCTCATTTTCTGGTAGTGCTGGAAGTATCATTGCAATTATTTTCAGTGTTTCCTTCTCAGTGGATGATATCATTGTAGAGTTTTTTATGATTATTATTGTTATTATTTCATGTCAGTTTATTTAAACTAATGCAGGTTGTGAGGATGCATGTAAGTTTAAGATTGACTCATTTTGTTTGCATTCAAAGTGATCAAGAAGCAACCTAAGATGAAAATAAAATAATTTCAAATCACCTTAAGAACCTCCACACAAGCCAACTGGCATAAAAAATGCCTGATGTTAAGATAAATACTGTTTTCTTGAGCAGACAAAACCGTAGCCTGTGGACAGATTTACCATGGCAAATCAAGTAGGTGAAAGAAAGCTGTGGAAGCAAGAAAAGGATTCCTCCAATGGAGATAAATCAGACATTTATTTCACGCTTCCAAGATGCCTCTTTGCAGCGCTCACGCTGCTCAGCTATGCACAAAAGCACCACAGTGCCGTTTACAGAAGGTCTGTGCACTCACCCCCAGCACTCCAAAGCCCCTGCTGCAAAGCCAATAGATATGAAATGCATTTAGCACTGAAAGTAGATCTGTTCTGATGGCAAATGATAATGAACGGTCAAATCTGTTTTAGTAATATGTAGCAATCTTTAGAGCAACAAATCTAAGTGATTAAGGAGCTGTTGGATTTAAAACATATCAGAGATGATTAAAAAGCACTTAACAGACCTTTTTTGTTGTTGTTATTTTCTGTGGAATATACACATTTGTATTTATACTCATATGTGTGGCATTTATATGCCAACACAAAGTATTTAAAGGTACCATAGATTAGAGTGAAGATTAATGAATAATGTTTCAAGGACAGCAACCAAAACGATTTCCTCCTTATTTTTCCATAATGCAATCTTAGCAGAGCACCATAAAAGAATTTGAGCTCCTTTATATTAAAGAAACACCTGTGAGATAGATAATTTTTGATTTAGTATCAGATATTTATCCTGCTATACTGGATATTTACACTATAAATATTGGATATTTACACTGCAAGTATAGACCCCAGATAGATCCTAAACATTAGAAGATGCATTTTTTTCTTACGCAGAAGAACAGATAGCTCAAATGCTAGTTTTCACTCTGTGTAGATCTGACTCAAAACTAAACAAATCCAAACACAGCAGAGAAAAACCTCTCCTGTGCGATTTAATTTTATTCATAATTATTTGGAGGCAGGAAACAAAGGAACCAAAATTTGGAACAAAAAGGTTTTTGAGATGGACAACAACAACAAAAAAAGACTTTTATGCAAACAGTTCTTATTATATGGAAGCAGTCTAAATATAGACTGCTATACCCATAAACATGGGTATTACATATCTGCATAATAGTCACACAAATCTATATTTCGTCTTTACAATTCAGCAGGGAAAGAGGTCTTCTCTTTTAGGCAAAACACAACAAATAGTTCACCAAAGAAAAAAGGGTCATTCAAATTGATTAAAAAGGGAAGAATATTTAGAAGTGCAGTATCTATAGAAAAGTGAAATTACTGTGAGCTAATTTCAAGTAAAATCTTTAATCTTTCAATGTCATTCTGCAGTAGGAGAATGAGCCTATAGTGTTTAAAATTGCAGTTATTCTTCTTAAAGGACATGTTCTTTAAAATGAGTATAAAGCAGTATAAATCTGTTAGACCAAGACAGAAAATCAAAATGTATGTGGTCAGAAGGAAAAAGCAGTATTTTTCCCTTAATATTTCCCTAATAGATTATTCCAAACATGCTAAGCTGCTTTCAAGAAATCTAGGTGACTCTAGAAAGATTATGCAAATAATTATTCCATTTCTACTCTTTTTTGGTGAAACATCTCCACCATTTTTAAAGTAGTAAAGTCCCAGCAGCCCCTATCTCTACCACACAGCTGGCAAGTATATCTAAAGGATTATGCATAATATGCATGTGAGTCCGTGAAGCAAATACATTTATTTAGAGCTGAAAAGAGGTAGAAAAGCTTCAGTTCTCTAGCCACAGAGCAGAAGTGCTTAAACACATTTTCATTATTTCTCCATTCCTCCCATCAAATCCAAACCTCTCACCACCTGCACCTCTGTTCTCAAGACAAGGTTAAAGCCTCACCAAAACTACTCTACTCTGTGCATATTTTAAAAGACTTTTTTTGTGTGTGTGGTTCTTGGATTTCTTGTGTTGTTGTTGTTTCTCAGAACTGGCTGGATATACATCATCTTTTACTCCCTGCCTCTTTCAGCAAGCTTTTATCACTGAAATTTGAGCGAGCTACACGTGCACAGCAATCTGGGGTCTCCACATCTGCCTGCCTCAGAGAAACTAGTTCCTTCTCCTTACAGCCGTTCGTGATCAGGGAGAAGTTCAAATGCTAATCTAAAATGAGAAGTTATAGCTAAAGCAAAGGGAAAAAAAATGAAATGCTTCTGGTTTTTCTTCCATTGCTCATACCCAGCAATTAATATTGTGCATTGTTTACTGCTGTTATTAAAATATTATCAGCACCACTAGGGCAATCCCTTAAATACAGTACCTAAACTGTCACTTTCATGATGTGTAGTTTCTCTTAAATATGTCATTTCATTATCAAAAACCCTGATGAATGCGGGAGAGTGCTTCCTTCCTGCACCCACTCTGTAGAAACAGATTGTTTCTTTTGAGAGATCAAGACTAAAAATTCTGCAAGGAATTTTGCACTGAGGCACAGCAATTGCATGTTCTTTCTTCAAATTTTATACTGTCTAGATTCTCCACAGAACTTAGTTCACACCTAGTGAATAAATAATACTGGCTAGAGAAATGTAAGTTTTTATTTTATGGGTATATTCAAGCAGAAGGCTTTAGACTGAGTGGTTCAGGTGCTGATAGTACGCAAAGCTAAGGCAGCACGAAGCCTGCACAGTTACTAAATTTCTCAAAGGGGTTTTGCAATCTGCACTGAAGTCCTGTCTACCACAACCATGATATCCCTGGTATTCAAGCCGGCTAGGGACCTCTAAACAACCATGCAGTTACAGACAAGCCACTCAGATGCTCCACCGGACTAAACACTCTGCCTTTAAAGATTTCTTCCCTAAACCATATCAGCACAGAATTCACACAGAATGATGAAATCTGTGCTGCTACTCCTTTTTGTCACATTTTGATAGCATCTAATTTCATAATTTGCATCTATGTCTTCTTCTTGCTTTCCAGTACCAACCTACAGCAAGTGGCTAAAAGCTTACTAGCAGAGCCTCGCACACTGGTTTTCAACATTTGCCAACTTGTGAATCCCTAAATATCTCCTAATATTAGTGCTAATCCCACCCACAAATCCCACAAATTTCAGTCTACTGTTAATAAGCTTGCCTCACCTTACTTCTCTGCTCAAATCCCTTTCATGTGGTCCAGAAACCTCAAGGTTAATAGCCCTGCCATGTAGCTTCCTCAATCTTCCTTAATCTTGTTGCTATTCTCATTTTGTGTTTTCTACAATTAAGAGTTGTCTTCGTGTATTGACAATAACAGTATCTCCACACCTTTACAAATGAACAAACCAGGTCTGTCTTCTGCCTTACACCTCTCTCTTTGAACTGCCTACTAGCAAGGTATGTTACCCTTGTGGACATCAGCTCTCCCATAGCAGGACTGCTTCTGACACCTGACCGAGGCAAAGATGACATATGATTCTGTGACCACATACCTGTCACCTCAAGAACACCCTGGCTCTAAATGAGTTATCCTGAGAGGAGTAGACAAAGATGGCTTAGCTATCTCCGCAGCAAAGCACAGACTGAAGCATGGACATACGCACATCTGACCCACTTTGAGACAAGAGATCAAAAATAAAAAGCATGAAGTGGCTATCATTCACCTCTGCTTCTTCACTGGAGATACTGCCCTTGACCTACCATTGAATTCAGAACATTCTTTAATCTTCTTTAAATTAGAAATTAAATTGTAAGCTTTAAAAGAAAAAAAAAAAACAGAGAAAAAAACAGAGAGAGGTGATAATTCCACTGAGACGAATCTTCAGCAGATAAAACTAGATGCTGATTTCTATCAGCTAAGGATCTGACCTGTGAATCTAAAACTGAAAAGGCGCTCTTACCAGAGGGGTTAATTCAGAGAACTCTTTTAAAATGCAAATTTTCTGCTTTCTGATTTTCTTGATTTCGAGCACAGCAAAGCAGGGGCTGTAATTATAGAATGGGTAGTCGGCACTGTTCACCAGTTGTGCGTAAGCTTTAAACTAATAACTCAGCAATTAGAAGAAAAATGAGCAGTAATTACACACATTTTACTCACTGCTAGACAGATGGAACATTTTCTGCTCGTTATTGGCAAACTGTCACTGCGTTTATTTCATTTTTAGTGTTTACTGTTTGTTGTAGTTTGATTAGGAATAATTAGAGGCTAGGAAAAAAAATATGAAAGAAATGAACAGCCTTTTTATTTTTAATGCTTTTAAAGGAATACAACCATTTGCTCCCTGAGCATACCCAACATGAATATACCCTCTTTTTACATGTTTATTAAAACCAGGCTGCACCTTACAGAGCTTAGTAAGCAAGTGGGGTAAGGCAGGACAGGAGAGGCTGCTCCATCCAGAAAGGGCTGGCTCAAATGCCACTGGGCTCCCAAGCAGCTTCCCTAGTGGGCACAGCTCCATATTGCTAAGCAATAGCACAAATTGGTTTATATTTATTGCAGTTACTTGGCTTCAATCAAAAGCTGCAGCTGAGCTGGATCAGAAGCCACAGGACGTGAGCTGTGCAGAGCCGTCAGTACTGATACACCACTCAAGCAGCGAAGGAAAATAAAAGCTCGAAGGTAGACCTTTTTTGCCACAAGTTGTTAGGGATCGCTTCCTTGCTCTCTCCCGTGTAAGGGTGGATCTTTTTTTAGCCTCTATGTTGCCCAAATCTTGCCTTACTTCCAATCTTTGGGGGCAGCATGGGCAAAGGCAGCTGGGTGGACGTCACTGGCGTGTGAATTGCGCTGCACAGCCAAGTGGCCTCAAAGGGAACTGGAAATCGGAGATGCCAATCATCATGTCGAGATTTTAGTTCCATTCATAAGAAGATTTTCTAAGACCTTATCCAAAACATGTACAGAAAAACAGCAGAGTGTCCAGGTCACAGGCCACTTGCTCACCCACAGAACCCTGGCAGCAGAGCAGGCTTAAGCAGCCCATGGTGCTTGCACAGTTCTTGCCTGTCCTGCACCAGCCTCCTGAGTATTGCTAATAACAGTGGTGTGAGGTTTTGGGTTTTGCTGTTGTTTTTTTTTTTTAATGGAGTAATGAATGAAAAAAAAAAAACTATGCACTTATATCAACATACACTTCTGCCATTATAAATGTAACACATTGAAACAAGGTGCGAGGGAGTATATGGATCAATCTTGCTTTGCCTCAGGTTTGCAATCAATGATTCAGGGCAGTTCAAAAGTCCACATACCCTTTTTTCCTTCAGATATTTCCAGAACATTTTCTTTCATCGCTCCTCCAACCATCCCTTCCTTCTTTCAATCTTTTTATTCTTTAAAATAAAGGAGTCCAAATAACAAACCTGAGAAACATACTGATGGATTTCCCAGTAATTGGCACTGAGTTTGAATGTTGGGAGTAAGGCACAACTATAATTGCTTTAAATGTGCTTATAGTGACCCATACAATCCCACAGTGGCTCAAAGAACTAATGACGCTAGTTAAGTCCTAAGAAAATCTAAACTGTTCCCAATACAAAATACGGCTGCTGACTTTCCGTGAAGCCACAGTGCACAGTCTTCCCTTTCCTTTAGAAGTGCAACTGTAATATGTCAGAAAAGTTTCCTCTCTCTAAGGCAATGATTCTAGCTTGATAACATTTCTTTAAAGTCAGCATGACTCATAAATCCAGTATCTGTAGAGGGTAGCACGGACAAAGAAGCATCACAGTTGGGAAGGTTTTCCTAGCACCAGTCTATCTGTCTGGCACAAGGCTGCTAGACTCCATATCCACATCTCCCTTCCACAACTTTCCCCAGCAGCTGGAAAAGTTGTGCTCCTTATCATGCCATTGGAGTAAACTGCATGTGCATTACCTCTGCAGCATATAGCATCACATGAAGCAGTATTTGCAAAGCCTCAAACACAGTCACCATGAGACAAGCTTCACTCAAGAAAGGGAGCCAGCTTCATTTTTTTAAATTATGACTTTACACAAATGTTTTCTCTTTTGAGTACCTATGAATTATATCTTCGATTCTTCCTCTACAGTACTAAGCACTAGATATTTACCATTTTCCATCCAGCCAAAGAAAGACCAAAGACCAAAGAAATTCTAAAAAGCTGTAAAGGCTGTGTTGTTAAGGACAAAAAAAAAAACCACAAGATTTGTAAGAAAATTATGACAGCATGCATAACAGAGAGTTTTGAGACATCTGTGAGTGCTCCTCATGGAAAAGTTCTGAAAGCTTTATGCAAGTTTCAATATCAGAAGTTAATATTGCTAAAGGAAATACAAGGAGAGGAATAGTAGCTATAAAAGTCACACACAAAGGTCCTAAAAATCCTATTTCAAGCTATGCACGAAGCCTGAGACCATCCATACAACGGTTTTAGAGGGCCTGTGGGTAAGCGGGAAATTGCAGGTTGCCCACAGACTCATGTATATGCTCCATCTAATCCCGACAGGAGGAAAGAAATCTTCAAGAGCCGTCACCAGAGCGGCAAGACAGAACTGGTGCCTGCTGGAGCCTTAGAAGGCAGCAAAACAGTAAGGAAAAAGAAAAGGAAAGCATGAAAAATGTAGCGCTTTTATTAAGTGCTACATATGCAGCTATTACAGAACTGGAAATGTTTATGACCAGAGAAAAAGGGTGCAGAAGCAGGGTTATTTTTACTCAGTATTAGGATGGAAAGTTATTTAATCAGGTGGAGAACTGGAAGCCAACTGTCCACTGCTTCTGCAGTTGGAACATGTGTTCCAGTATAGCCGAGACACTAAATCAAGTCAGGCTTCTTCCTAGTAAACAGCAGCTAGAATTTTTCCTTGCAATATTATTCACTTTCCAAATACTTGGGAGCACCTTCTGCCAGGTATGAGGTACAGGGCAGTGCATTTTTTTCTAAAAAGAATAAAATAAAACTAAAACTGCTTGCAGCTTCACTGATCTCACTTTCAATAGGATCTGGAGGGAAAAAAAAAAGGAAAAAGAAAAAAGCTTTTTCCTCTAGTATGTAACATAAGAGAAGAAACTTCTGTGTCATTGTAAAACTGTGTGCTTAGAGATATTTAATTACACAAACTTAATTACACCCAGCACTGTCTATCTTTGGTTCCTAAGAATTTTCCCAGCCAAATGATTAATGCTCATATAAGTGCAGAAAATTTCTAAGCCGTGGTCTTGATAGTTTCTTAGCCTTGGTACTGATATATGACAAACTGCAGCATTTGCACATGTATACCCATGCTTCATTTCTTTATTGCATGGTATCGACACAATGCCATTTTGATAACACAGGTATGTTGTGCAGAATGATAAAAAAAAATGTCTCTTATTATTCTTGTGTCCTGTGAAATTTGCTTTAGATCTCCCTTAATTAACATTTTGTTACCAGGACTGCAAGCTGAAGCACAGATTTCAGACACTGTTCATTGGACCTACATAGTGATAGTTTAATAAAAATAGCATTTTGCTCAACAAATCTTAAGTAACTATGACAAACTTCTTGTGGGCAGGCAGATCCCAAAGGCACCTCTCTCCGCTACATTTTCAGATTACAACACTTTAATTTCTATTCTGCTCCAGGATGTAGTATTTTTGCAAAGGCAGATACGATGTTCAGAATTCTGCTTCATCGCTGCCTGCACAGAAGCCTGCATTATTAATTACATGCTATATAACATTTGAATAGTATTCCTGAATGGCTTTCAAAGTAACTTTTATAATATCCCAGTTACGTCCAGAAGGATAAACTTGAATTCTAGAAGCCCATAAGGAATAACACTTTTTCTGACCACAAGCTCTTTGTTTCAGAGATGGTACTCAGAAAAGCTGATACATCTAATGCAAAGGCAACAACAGGACAACTTTAGAGAAAAGTTTTGCAATAATTTGCAGTAACAGCACAATGTAACAGAAAGTTGATGAGTACAGCAGGAACCTCTTTGAGGTTTGTGAGTTTTGTGCTGCTCAACTCTTGCATTTGAGCAGTGAGATAAAATGCAATTTACATTATAATTTGGCATTCGTCAAATAAAACCCTCTACTTTTATAAGGGTAATTTTATGTGTGTTTTGAAGCTAGAGGGTAGCTGAAACTATTTTCCTTGTGTGCCATCTCATCTCCACCTGCAACAGTAGTCATGGGAAAAAGGAAAGAAAAAGATGACAAGATGTGTTCAACGAATAAACTATCACAGGAATTTCCACAATGTATTTCAGCTTGGAAAAGTGGAAGCACAGCTCTTTTACATTCATTACAGAAGTTATACACACTATGAACAGTACTATAAGCCCAACATAACCTATGAAAATCCAAAAATGTCTCCAATTGAGATTTTAGGATAACCTGCAAAGTTCTTTATTTTAAGCAGATAAATATCAAAAATAAAGGTAATGAATGGACAATGAATAGGAATATGCAACACAAACTGCTTACAGTACAATAGACTTATTTATTAGATACTTAGCAACCTCTAAAGACCAGTTTGAGCATAATTTATTTCACCCTTTCTGACTGGGCTATCTATACATACACAGCATGTATACCCAACTATCTCAAACTATCAAAAACTAGTTATCATTTCCAAATATGTCAAACCATGCTCAAAACATCATAAAAACGTGAATGAACTGGAATTTGTTAGGGGACAAAAAGCAGGAGCAGAGAAAAGAGGAGGTCACCAAGTAGAATTCACAAACAATTATTATTTCAGTGGGAGCATAGGACAGTTTTAAATTTCCCTTTACTCTTATAAGCCCCTCTCACAAGCTCAAACTGGGTATTTATGCACTGGATATTGCTGACTGGGCCAGAACACAAACTCCTTTCCTGAGCAAACTAAGCAAGCTGCTCCTCCAAGATTAAAGCATATACTCCCTTTCCCAGTTCTGACTCAGCTGTCTGTGAAGTAATTTTTGTGATGATTGGAGAGATAGATGACCAATGTAATTTCACTGCCAACTCCTCTTCTTTCAAGCATTGATCCAAGGTAACACTGTTAAAGGTTTGTTTTATTAATGCGCTTTCTCTACTTTCATTATTAACCATTATCTCCTGAAGATTGTCCTAAGGGTACTGAGGTTAAAAGGTACTCAAGTTTTCTTCTTAAAATTAAAACGAAGCCAACGGGAGGAATTGTTATTACAATTCTGTGGGAGATGCATGCTCAGGTCTGCCTTACAGCATTCATGGTGCCAAGATAGCTCTGCCTGCCAGTGCCTGATGGATGCTGTGCAGTTCACGCGAGCACCCAGTGCTGTCCTGCACTCTCATAGCAGGGTCGCCTACCCCAGCCCACGCGCTCAGCCCCAGCCTGGCGTCTCCTGCTTTGTGTTACTCGCCACAGCCACCCCTGCGCTGCCTACCCCTTGTAAAGGTTTGCAGAGCTCTGTGGCGAGCTGAAAGGTGAAGCTGACCTGACTGAAAAGGAGACAGAAAGGTCAGTTGTGCGTTTTTCGTGCAAGCAGCGCTGCAATGAGCTACTCAGAGTTGCTCTGTAGGCAAAATGGGTTTGTTATTGCTAGGCTTAGCCTTCAAATTTGGCTGCTCATCTCAAATAAAAGGCCAAGCTCTGAATATTTCAACATGTAAGAAGAAGGTTCCTGGTAAAGATTTTAATAGCTATGGCTTTTTTTTTTTAATGGAGAATTGTACAGACAATATGACTAGATGAAGGTGAAAGTCAAACTGAACAGATGCTGCCTTGCTGACTGACTCTTGTAATAGCTGCTCTCAACCAGACACCAGTATAACAGGTAATACAAAGTTATTGATGTTACTAATTGTACCATGTCACAAATTGTGTCACTATTCTGTCAGGTTCCTGAGAAAATTTGACAAATATGGTACTTACATTTGTTTTCAGTCAGCTAGTAGCTAGAAGCATTTTAACACACCATCCTCAGGAAAAATTGTCAAAATCTGAAGTATTTTGAAAAAAAAGAACTTGCTTCATTATGAACTATTCCACTGTCACACACAAGAACATTTCATTCCCCATTCATTTCATTGATTTCTACTATCAGAAAAGAAAAAGAAATAATTAGACATAGGGAAAAAATGTAAAACAGAGGCGTCTTTTGTTCTACTTATTAGTAGCTATTACTGGTATGGCAGTAACAGATAAAAACATTGAAGAGAGATAAGCCACTTGGTGGTGGCCAACACTTTCAGGGACGTCGTCATATTTTACATTTAGAAATATAAGCAGGCACCCAGCAAGGTTTTCAAAATACCTAAAGGGCAATTAGGCACCTGTGTCCCATTTATTTAACAGCCTACCTAAAGGTCATAGAGAAGGATCTATAGAAAATTTGGGAAGTGAACTCAGGTGTGAGTTGTGCTAAACCAGATGATGGTGAAGCTTTGAACATTTTAGCTCCGGACAGCATTTCACACTATGCACAGTATATAGCTGAATATTAAAAGTCACTTAATTTTCGTAGGGATTATAAGCAGAAGTGTTCTTAGATAAAATAAACATGCTGCTTGCTACTTTTGCCTGGGAGCACAAAAGCAACCTGAGAAGAGAGCTTTCTAGCATGATTAAATAAAATAAGGTCAAGGTGCAGAGCATCTACTCCAGAAAGAGCTGAAGCTGATTTCTGCTGATTCACTATCGAGGCTAAGTTATGAGCCCTGTCTCAGAAAAAAAAAAAGAAATTATCATGAGATGTTTCTCATATTGATTTTTCATGATTTTTTTTCTTTGTCTCATTCTCTCTTCAAGGTTAAAAAAATAACTATGGGTGAACATATAACTTGCTTGGCAAGTACAAACACAATTTTAGTCACACTTTCTGTCCAAAAGGCTCAGAAAGCAAAGTCAGTGCCCTGCTCAAATTAAGATTTAATCCTGGATCTCTAATCACAGCATCCTCCTCTAAATAGGAGTGCATGAGAAATTCACAGGCATAATTTTTGCTGGCTGCTGCCACAGCCTTATTATCAAAAGATATCCACACCAGCAGCCTACCACTGCCACAGGAGGGTTTGTTTTGTAGGGAGGAAGAAAAGCAGGAATATGCTGTTACACGGGTTATGTAGCTTACAACTAATCTGGTAAGGCTGCAGCAGGAAAAATCAATTTCTGGCAATAACATTTGCAAGCACAGACCAGGTCTAAAGCACATAAAGAAAGGAGAACTCACACCCTTCATAGGCCTTAAAACAAAAATGAAAACAAGGTCAGATCCTGGAATCAGCAAAGGCACACAACAGCTATTTACCTGGTACTTCTAAATAACTAGCAGTGTTGTCTGTCCAACATTTTAAAATTGGTATATTCATGCTTTACCTTGTCAACATGGCAGGTCTGCACGTAAACCAATTTACAGTTGCAGTGCCCTGTTAATTAGTAGGGATAGATTTAATTAGAAGGGGAAGATACAAATAGATGTCTGAAGAAGCATAATAAACGACCAGCTAAAAAAGTCCATTTCAAAGGGCAAAGCACTTTCCCTGTTCTACCCAGGGGTGGGGGATAAGTAGAAAAGGCAGTGTTAGATAAAGATGCTGAACTAGGAAAAGGATTCTTAGCTTCAAAGGCCATGGGTCCTTGGGAAATTGAACACACAGACTGAGTTACGGAGCTGGAGACTCAGCTGAACAGTCCATAGAATCTGAAAATTGTCTTTCTTCTGATTATTGATGTACATGGCTGATTTAATAAAAAGAATCTTGATGACGCATGGAACTAGAGCCTCCATACACTCCCAATCCACTGCAGAATAAATCAGCTTTCAAAAATACTTTATGTAGAAATAGTTGAGTAAGATGGACAAGGTTAGCAGGAGGAAAATTAAAAAAAGAAAAAGAAAGGATTATAAGCTTAATAATGCTCCCTGACTGAAATGGTAGTAGAAAATGTGTTCTGGATTTATGGATGAATTTATGTAAGTATTTGTCAGCAAGAGTGAATTTGCTTGACTCTCCACAAATACTAAATTACGAATCAGAGATCTGTTAAATTAGCCTTCTAACATTAACATGCCACCAGGGACATTTTGTGATTTCATTAACCTACTCCTGGAAAAGGGGAAAAAAAAAAGAAAAAGAAAAAAAGGACCAAGTATCGCAAGCTCATATGAGGTAACACCAAGCCCCTACCTCTCCAAGATGCATTTCCAGACTTCAGCCAACAGAGCCAAGCCCAGCTGTCATCATAGGTCCCAAACCACATCCTTCACCAATGCACGCACTGATTTTGTGCTTTTCCAAAGCAGCCCCCGTGACTCTCCTCCTGCATCCATTGCCCTGAGAAGGGAGCCCACTTTGGCCTTCTTAAACCCTTCTAGCACTGACCCCTGAGGGCAGCAGAGGAGGGAGGGCTGCACACTCACCACCAAGCCACATTTGAGCCACGTGTGAGCTATTACCCGCACCATTTTCCAATTGAGCATATCTGGTATTCTGACTTCATCGATAAAGTTCACAGTCCTGAATGACAGAGAATGAGCTTTTTCTTACTGTAAACAACTCAGCATATGCCCAGTATCACTAGAAGGGTGCAGGCATTTACATCTCACAGTAAATCCTGAGGAAACTGAAGTCCATCTGCAGGAACTAAATTTTCAATATTAGACACTACATCCTCAAACAATTACATTTATTTCAGGCAATTGTTTTTAGCCAAGGTTTTTTCAAGATGGTCAGACCTTTTCTATTAATACAGTATGCTAGCAAGAACATCAAATCACATCTGAAACAGCTAAGGTTCCAGTGTTGGCCATCTGAAGAACCATGACAGAAAGTTCCCATTTCCATCTATCAATTAAATGCTACCGAACGCCCATCAGCCCACATGAACTTCCAGCTTAGATTTTGCATTTATATTCAAGGTATTATACCAGAACATCTGCAGGGACAAAGGTTGAAGTATGGTTCTATACTCAAATCTTAAGCTCATATCACTTCAGTGACCTCATGCATTTAATACAAGAGCAAATAGGCTTTGCACAGTGCATATATAAACTATCATTTCCAGCAAAGAAAGAGGATCCATTTTGCTTGCAGACTGTACCGGGTGTGCAGATTTTCAGGGAATATTTATACATTCCTACCGCTGAGCAATGCAAACTATTCTTTAATGCACTGCAGAGATTTGTTAGGTTTGTAACCAGTAGTATCAAACTTCACAGCAATGTTTTGGGAACATGATAGAGAGGGAATATTAAGATTCTTAGGAATGACCCAAAAAATAAACTGCATTTTGATGCCTAATCAGCATTATTGCAAAAGATCTACAAAAACTGTCTAATCCAATTCACACAGATATCACATACTTTTGGAAAGTTTCAAAAGAATAAGTTAGTTGAGGGAAAAAAAATGCTTTTGGTTTGTGAGATATTCCCACAGAGTTTAAGCTTTATTTTTAGAGAGGCTAGACTGTCTCCAAACTTTATCAAGCCTCTTCCATTTTGATGGATGTATTTAGGTCTATGTGACTAAGCTTTACCCTCTTCATTCAAGGAACAAGGAAAATAATATTATTTAGGTACCTGAGGTGACAATCTCTGTCATACTCACTTATTAACTCTTGACTAGAACTCAGTGCATATTTGCATGCTGAGTGTATTTATTACTGTGAAACTTGCATCTGCATCATAAGCTATCCTGATGGCTCAAAGAGTTAATACAAATAGTAAAATCCCTTGAAATTTTTATGTCAAAATTCTAACACTGCAGTTTGTAGCAACAACTTTTCAATTCAGTTCTCTATTCTTCTGAAATTGGCTACTTTCTTTAAGTTCATACAGAAAAAAAAGAAAGAAAAAAGTCTAAAATATATGAAAATTTCTTCATTAAGCTTCATATTCATAAGCTCAGGAACTAAGATGTTAGCCAATCTTTTTTTTTATTATTATTATTATTTTTCACATTTGTTCTGAATTGCATCCGCTATTGGCTGTCTAAACCAGTTAGATCAAAATTGGGCCACTAAATCATGTCCTCTTGCTGTTGGTCTTCTGCAGTCCAAACCCACAATTAATATATTTAAATACAAACAGATTGTTTGTCATTCGTTCCATGTAGCTAAAGAGTGCTAACTTGGAACCTTGCAACAAAGTGCATGACCATATCCAAGGAGGAAAATGGAAGTGCTAATATTTCCTTATTTAAAAGGTTTTTTTTGGTTTCTTACTATTTTATGTGACATTATTTTATTGGCCTAAGTCTACTTGCCCCACTTATCTCTCACCAACACCATCAGTTCCTTCAGCCTCGACCTTCCCACATTTCCATCTATTTTCACAAAGTTTCTAGGCACTCCCCAGTGTGCACTGAGCAAAAAGCTACCATCACTTACTCTATCAGTCACTGGGTTGTCAAACAAGCTGGAGGTGCATTATTTTTTTAATACCTCCTCCAGCTGACAAGATTGAACTAAATTGCATTATTACGTACAGCGCAAAAAGACGGGCGAACAATTCCTGCATTTCCCCACACACACTTTTTCATAGAGTAGGGAAGTTTATTTTTACAATATCACTTCTATCAATTGCCTGTATCTTTTCTACAGCATGATTGCTTCAGAAAAGCTAATTGTGATATCAGATACAATCTTTCTGTCTATCTGTCTTTGGGGTAAAGAAAAGGGGAGAATGAATCCTGGGATTACAATTAAGCTTGACATATCACTGGAACATGACCTTCTCTGGGCTCTCAAATATTGTGACTTCCCAAATCAGGGAGAGAGAAGGCAAACCTGAAAGCAGACCATATGCAAAACAAAATAAGCAAAATTAATACGGTCCCAGGAAGACAGAAGCAAATTAACTACAGGACTACAGAACACTTGTATTCTGTAATACTCTATAGACTGCATTCTGACTTCAATACTGGAATTGTTATTTGAGAGGGATATTTTCAGAGATACTTTTGAAATCTAGCTTAGAATTTAGTTTTGTGTGGGTGAGATGAGTATAATAGCCTCAATTCTACGCCTCCAGAACACTAGCTCATATTACAAAAAGAACTATTTCTAATACAGCATGACAGATTGGACAATCTCTACTCTAAAAACCTTTCTTTTCAGTTGACATGGACAATATATCAAAATCAGTGATTGAGTTTTTCTCCCTAGGACAGGAATAAGACTATTTATTCAGAAATTATTTTTTGCACAATGTATGCATCGTGCCACACTTGGCCAATGCACAGACGAACAGCTGCACAGAAGCAAATATCCTAACTTGTGGGAGCAGGAGGACAGGGGTCTCACAACAAAGAAAAATTCTCAGAGAAGTTAATGCACTAACACTAACCCACTTCCAGCATGTAAAAAAAATCATATATAACTATTACTTTATCAATGGGCACTTCTCCCTATATTAAGTTGACCTGTATTTTAAGTTTTTAAATAAGAACTTTCTTATTGCATGACAAAAAGGGGTTTTATATTACAGGACCCTGGACAGCACACTGCAATGCAGAGTTTTGCCCAGTAACAAGGTTTTATTGTTCTTTTGTTGTGTTGGGGTTTTTTTGTTTGTTTCATTGTTTTTTTGTGACAAAGACACACAGATCAGAAATAACCACCTGTCAGCAGAGCCCATAGTTTTATCTCAGTGATTCAAGCTCATAATTTTGGGTTCAGCTAGAGCACATTTTTCTGCATGTCATTCCATCTTCATGTCAACACTAATTGTTAAAGGATTATGTTCATTGATAAAATCTTGCATTTATCTTTGATCTCAATATAACCAGCTTCAGCCATTACATTTTATCAACACAGAGCTCCTACTCATGGAAATGCTCACCAGCTGTGAAGAAGTAATCTCTGCCTTCATAATCAGGAAGAAGCTGAAGAAAGTTCCTTTAGTCTCTCATTTTTGATAGCTTTTCAGAACCCAGATAATTTTCTAAACTCTCTTAAACATTTCAGCATTCAGAATACAGAACTAAGTTGTGCACAAAATTTATTACAAATTCCTCAATTCTACTGACTATTCACTTAATCCACTGGCTCCTCAACTCTTTCACTGCACTAGCACGATGCGGGTTGTGCATCATGCAGATTGCCCCAAAATACCTTCCAAGACCCTGTTCCAACCTGTGTCTTTGGTGAACATCCTTTGCTCCTCACAGCATGACCCTGCATTCAGTGACATTAAAGCATCCAAAACTTCTTTTTATTAAGACGAAGATATCATTCTGCATAATTTAGATTACCACTGCTATTCCTTCTTCACAATATTCTCACTTTGATGCCTGATAGCAGTGTAAGTCTGCTCAGTCCTCATCAGTTTCCATTCACTGAACTTTCCTACAACATGGAGCAGAGAGCTGACAATGCAACTCCTCCTCTCCCTACTGCAGTTTTTCCCCACTGGCAGAGAAATATAGCACAGCTCGTTAACTCTGGTTGGGACTTTCTTCTGGGCAATGCTTGTCCACAGCACGTCCTATATTCTCCAGCACCACCATCTCAGGACAAGATTGTCCTTCTTTACTCATTAGGATGCAAGCCACTGTGATGCTTTTCTAGAGTTATTTCAGGTTTTCTTCCATGTAATGGATACACTTATTGACAGACATGGGCCAAAAGGAGATCTGCATGAGATATACATTAGTTTTGAGATATATCATGTGGCCTGAGGGTTGTTTTTGTAATCTATTTAAGAAAGCTCTATGTAGTTTTTGTACGCTGATTAATATTTTTTAATTACTTTCATGGCAGTAAGTTAATTACTTAATGTTACAGTCCATTATTACACTACTCCCTTTCTAGCACATTTTTAAATCTTAAAAGGTTTTTCCTCCCTGAAAAGAGAAAGAGATCAAGTTTTCTGACAAGACCTGGTTTCCGTAAAACTGAAAATGATGTTGCCATCTTTCATGTTGTTTTTTCTTTAATCCTAAATCAGCCTTTCTGTGATTCTGAGTGGGATTGGTGCTTGACTAATACATTTTGAAGCAGCATGAAATTAATGTTCTGTACTATATTCTGAGGGAATAAGTAAATCTGATTAGTATGAGACCTCAATATCGTACACTGCAATTGCACTTTGCTGAAAGCTAGAACTATATCTGGAATATAAACCAGCTGAAAGCAATAAAACTGATCAACGAGTTAACTAGAATAATATATAATTAACACTTAACTAGTTACAGCAATGTTTTCACTCAGAAGTATTAATGAGAGAAATAAACAGGCAAGCTAGTAAATGGCAAAAGATTTCTTATTTGTACTGTGGTTAATTTTGGAGGGACAAAAGCAATCACTAAAGGCTAAGTTAAGAAGATACTAAGTCTATTTAGAAAATCAAGATGAAAAGAATTTCACCATTCCGTTTTCATATGCGCAGTGTATCGTCAAACATTTATGTATACATGCATGAATTTGATATGTGGACTTGAATATAAAATGCAATGTTGTTTCTTCCTTTTACATGATATTATAATTTCAAAGCTATGTCTCAACACCCTCCCTCTTCATTGTAATTTTCATTGCAATTTTAGTAAAGAAACACCTTTTTTATATAAGTCAATATGATGCCATTCAAGCTTTTAATTGGGGTTTATCTCATTCCTGTGCAAAGAATGAATGAACATATTAAGAAAAGTCCTAGGATGTGAATGCACTCAGAATCTTTTTTTCAGAAAAACAAAACAAACCTTTGTCGCACTAGTCATTAGCTGAACAAAGCTAAAATGTTGTTCTTAATACACAGCCTGGGTTTGAGTCAGCATTATGAGAGGATCATTTTACAAAGCGCTGAGTAAAGCAAAGCTTCAGATTTAGATTTAGTCTTTCAAGACCAGTTTAAAATAGATGTTAATACATTACAAAAACAGTAAGGTGTAAAGCAAACTTTGCAGAAGTAAATGAATATAGCAAAGAACAATAAATAATCCTATATTTTAGCATTAACAAGAACCCAGCAAGAGGTGCTGGAGCTCAGACATCTTCAGTACAGCCTTCAATAAGCACTGTGCCTAGTTATTTTAAGTTTATTTCTATTTAGTCTTCTGCTGCAGCTACGGAACTAATTCTTATTCCAACCTATAGAAAGCATACAACAAGTTATACAAACATACTCTCAGTTTTCCAGCATTTATTTCCAGCATTTGCAGAAAAGAGGTGCCTAAAAGACATCTGAGATGATTGGATTCCTTCGTACTACATGCTGTACACACATGCTAGGAAAGGCAGTAGCAACTCTAAAAATGCTATTATCTGAAATGAGAGGATAAACAGAGAAAGGGAGCAGAGTAAAGCTGAGGCCAAAGGCAAAGAGAGCTATAAACAGCCTCACCCCAAATCAATCACACAGAAAGCCAGGGACAGTACTAAGAAAATACAATCGAGTCAGAAAACTTCTAGACAAAGGCTCTATTCAAAAAATTACCCTATTTCACATTATATGTTTTATTAAATTCCAGACTCATGCTAAGCTTGTATATAAAATAACTTCCAGGTTATTCAACACCTTTTTTTTCCCTTTCTCTCATGGTCTCTTGCAAATACTCATCAAATTTGCCATATCAGGGTTAAAAATAAAATAAAATAAAATAAAATAAAATAAAATAAAATAAAATAAAATAAAATAAAATAAAATAAAATAAAATAAAAGCAGTCTGCATTTCTGAGAATGAAAATAACAATAGTAGGTCACAGTAAAATGAGATAAAATCTTATTGCTAAACCTATCCAAAGAAAATCACGGGAATACTACATGAATCTACACGAGTCATGATTACATGAAGCTTAATTATAGCAAAGAGCCAATCTGTAAAATGTAGCTACATTCAAGTACTAATTTCAGGACTAAAACATGAACAAAGAGAAGATGTTTCCCATGAGATGCATCTACAAGATGTGCACAGGCACAAATGTAAGCAAAAATCAAGAAAGAGAGATCAGCGGAAAGTATATCTGGAAAAAAATGGAGCAGCAGGCAAGGAAAGAATTGATATATCTGGGAATTAAGACAGCCTGAAATATCGTAACATGGACCTCACAGAGATTCACAACAACAGTAGAACGCAACATCTGACTGCTGCAAAAGGTATACTGAGAAGCACAAACCAGAAAGATTGCAAAGCACAAATGGTCAAAGAACGCATGCTTATTTGCCAGGAATAACAGCAAACAGGTCCAAGGTTCTCAAAAGTCAAATTTGCTAAAACAGTGGTAAAGCAGGACATCAAATATTCCAAATATAGTCACTGTAACATTGCTTCTGAGGTTGTCAGTCTTAGCCATAAGACCGTGAATTCCTCAAACTGGGAGCATCATTTCAGCCTGAAGACAAACACTTAAACCAGTCACTCAGCAGCACTGCCAATACACAGCACGGGAGTAGGGGAGCCTTACTCTGATTTATCACTCAAGACCTTGGAAACATACAGCAGAACATGTGCAGCACCAGCACATCATAGCCGAATATTGGTGATGTGGCAGGGAAGGGTTCCAGCGCAACCCAGCCAGCCAGATGTGAACCTGTGTTGATGCCCCTGTGAGTGGCAGGGAGCTCAAGCCAGGATCCAGGGGACGCCAGAAAGGAGCATTCCGCTGGCAGCTCTCTCTCTCATGTAGGAGAGAAAACCCTGGTTACCTTCAGAGTCACTGCAAGTAAAAGTTGCCTAGTGAGAATGCACAGCCAGCTGCAGAGTTTGACAACTGACACATGTCCTAAAATGTTCAGGCTCAGTTTCTTCACAGTAACTAGTAAAAAAATATAACTCTCTCTAAGCTGTATTTTTCCTAAAAGTAAATGATTCCATGTAATAAATAGTTAAATAATCTGTTTAAGGTTCTTCGGGTCCAAGACCTGAGCAGGAAGATAAATAATATCCAAGTAAGATTTGGATCTGGATTTCATTAATCTTTGGTTTAAAATGAATCAAATTCAGTGTCCCCCAAAGTGACTTTTTCCACTTTTGTTTGCATTGAACTTTCAGTTCCTCACCTGCTTTAGCAAGCAAATCCTTTAAAAGTGATTGTCTACCAAAAAAAGTATTTAAAACTACTTTTCTATTCCTATGAATATCACCTAAACCAAATAATTTAAAATGTAGCAATCCTTACACTTACAGATAAAGCAATTTCCCAGAAAGATTTACATGCCAGATCACACCTATGAATGAATACAAAAAAATACTAATATATGAAAAAGATATCTTGCAAGAAATAGCCATATATCCTCTAATTTCAGGAGAGACAAAGATTCTGCTGCAGACAAGATGTCTGCAAAGTGCATTTTTACACCCTTTCTATTCAAAAAACACGTAAACGAGAACATGAGAATGGAAGATTACTCAAAAAAACTTAAAAACTTAAAAAAGATATCAAACATACACCTTGATGCCAGTAATTCTTAAAATATAACTGTAGAAGTGAAAAGACAAAAATAATGGATGTCATATCAAGAGTTAGATGCAGCAGGGGTGCAAGAATGGGTCCACAAGTCAAAAAGAAGGATTTCAATCTTCAGCCCTTGGTAGAATCCTGAACTTTTTAGTAAACCTTGCTTTTTAGTGTGCATAATGAACATTTTTCCTAACAGAACATAGTGTCTCTCTGATTTCCTACACACATCTACAAAAAAAGATGTTGCTGTCTAGATCCTGACAGCTTTTATTGCAGGAAATCTTAAGAAATGACTTCACTAAAAATACCAAAAAAAAAACCCTCTTCAAATAGGTTCATGTCTTTCTTGGCTTATCACAGAATCACTGACTGGTTGAGACTGGAAGGAACCTCTAAAGATCATCTAGTCCAACCGCCCTGCTCAAGCAGGGTCACCTGGGGCATGTAGCACAGGGTCACATCCAAGGTTGCATCCAGGCGGGTTTTGAAGATCTCCAAAAAAAGGAGACTCTACCACATCTCTGAGCAGCCTGTTCCAGGCTCTGTCACATTCACAATAAAGAAGTTATTTCTCATATGGAGATGAAACTTCCTGTGTTTCAATTACATTTGTACTTAATGGTAAACAGAAGTCAGGAGCAATATTTGTATCCAGTAACGTTTTCAAATACACTGATCTCAATGTACGAACAGCTCTCAAAGGTTTGGCAAATACATGTTCATAAGCACACTCCTAAGTGTTTGCACCTGTATACCTTCATTTGTAACCACCTCAAATCAAACAACTTATAAGCTTTGGCAACAGTATTTCATTATAAAAGGATGCCTGCCTTAAAGCCATCTTTATTATTAACCTTTGCATATCTATTTGATGGTAAAAATCCTGCCGTAATAGTATACTTAAAGTGTTACTTTTCATACAGACAAGAATTTCTAAGGTCACAAAAGAAAGGCGCCTAATCGCTGCCAATTTCTGCAGTGTGGCAGGAGTTTTAGAAAGCATGGAACATTTGTGGAATTTGGGGAAGGCTAGATAGCAGAAAATATTTATTTTTCTTATTTCCAATGCATGAAAATACTCCCTCTTTGCTCATCCACTCTACATGGGAGTACAAGTCCACTTTTTAAAATTACAGTTAATGACTTGTAGCTACTTCATATCACCGACCCATTCTATGAAAACCCTACATCCTCGTGCTGTCTCAAGCCAGAGAGCTAAAGCTCTACAGACACCTGGTTTGCAGTCATGGCTGGAATTTCCTTTTCCTTATCCCACCCGAGATACTCTCCCATCTACCTTTGCCCCTTCCATCCTAATGAGCTTGCTTTGATCAGTGACTAATGACATCTCTCATCCAAAGCTCACAGCTAATTTTCCTCCTTCAGCCTTCTTGACATTGTCAAGTCAAACATCATGATCATCTTGGAGGAGTCTTGTCATCCTGTGGGCTCTGCAACCCTTTTTACCCTAATCACTGCTTCCACATATCCTACAGGGAGATAAAGGAAGATAAAACTCTTGACAAACACAGAGGTTCACAGAAAAGTCTGCATTAGGTGATCAGACTCTTGAAACTTAGACTGCAACCACAGTGATTGAATTGGTTCACTCAAGGTAAGCTGGGGTCAAGCAATAACACTACCATGTGCAGTCACACCTACCTAATATTCCCATCTACTCATCTCCTTAGGAACTTTCAGTATTTTCAGTACTTTCCTTCTGTTCAGTGTTTGCATGGTATCGAAGCCAAACAGATCCTTCCTTCTGATCGCAGCACCGCACTAATCAGTGTTGACAGATATCCTATAGATTTCAATAACACCTGGGATCTTTTTAGCAAAGAGTCTCAGAATTAGCAGACTTTTCTAAAATATCAGTTTGTTACTAACAAGGTCACCCACTATGACATTCAGTTCCATGTGAGTATTTTGCACAGGACTCAAAGAATCACGCCAAGAAATACTTCGACAAAAGAAGATAAAACCGTGAACCTGTGGATGCAAATTACAAACGAGTGGCAGCACCACTCTGGATAAAAGATCTGGATAAAACAGACTATTTGTGCAGCTGAAAAAGAGATGAACTGAGCTCTGTGTGGACACTTGGCGTTCATCATAGCATAAAAATGGATTACAGGAAATGTTCTTTGTACCTACCTACACAGAGGTTAACAGAAAAGTTCCCATATTTAGTTTGAATATTTTTGTAAGGCTTCTTAAGGACCTCTGGGACAGAAGGCAATGAAGAATATTTGTTGCTATTGTTGTTAAAACATTTTCATCTGGCTTCCTCTTATTTTCTTCTTTCATTCCTTCTTCTCTCTATTCTTCCTCTTCTATTCGATTTTGATTTTTTTTAAATTACATTTTTCTCATTCCTGTTCCTCATATTTTTGCACAGATACAGAAAGTAAAATTATATTGTAAAGGACAAGGGCTTCTAAAGCATGATACTAATCCTCTAACTATGTAAGAAAGATTGCTAAAAGCTCAAAGCTAGGGTACATTTTGGACAGGCCTTGGAAGCTTGTTAGCCTGCCTTATCAAGCAGTCAGATCTTCCTTGCACCATGGGGAAAGAAGATGCACAACAGTATGGTTTAAGAAACAGCAATGGTTTATCCTATTTCTTGTCTTAATTGACTTAATGTATGTAAAAATACATAAATAGTCCCATCTTCTTTATCACTTTGTGCTTTTCAGCTCCTGCCTGCTGCAAACTTTTTGTTGTGTTTTGTCTCCAGAGAGCAAGTCCCAAGTGCTGCAATCGGCAGTGTGTACATGAACTAATTCGTCAGCCCTTCATCAGAAACCATCCAGTCTGCCAGATGCAGAACTGATGCCTCAAGCTGAATATCCACCAAAAGCAGTTAGCCCCATCCTCTGCTGGGAACACAATGTTTTGCAGTCAGCGGCTGACTTGTTGCCCTCTCTTGTGAGGATGCTGTTCAACTTGTCCTGAGCTCACACACACTGATCAACGGTCGGGATCTTCCTTCCAACCTAGTAGATTATCACTGTGTGACTCAGGTGTCTCCACTGTCGTGTCTCAGGAGCACTCTGCTAATTACATACCTACACAGCAAAGAGATCTGCAAGGTTCAGGATTCAACATCTTCTGGTTCCTGGAGGTCTCAGCTCCTACTACCATTGCTGCAATGAAACTATGAGTGACCACTGGCATCGCAAGTAGTTGTGAATCTGAAACAGCACTTACATGTGTATCGCCTCTAATCTTTATATATTTATTATAAATATATTCAGTATTTCTATATTCGGGTTCCTAGAGAGTAGTTAGATATTAGTAGCTTGTAAGCTACTTTTGATTAAACAAGTAGCACAAGACAGAAACATATTTCCCCTTGAAAATGGCATGCTCTAATTTATTCATAAACTCTCCAGTTCCCACTACCTAATGGAATAGCTTCCCTAAACTGACCTACGGTTTGCAGGCTTCTAAGCAGCAAGTGGAATTTTATTTGTAAGCAGTCATTTAATGCAGTCCATGATACAATACTGAGGCTAAACTTTATTTACACACAGCCTTTCTAATGGTATATTCTTATCTTTGCAATTTTTTTCCAGATGGAGGATTTTCTCTTCACTTCTGTAAAAATACTTATGTTAAAAAAGTATTCCAAAGCTACTCTCTAACAAGCCCACTCACATCAATTTTTTTACAGATAAATTACATCCTAGACAATGCAAAAACTGAACTTTCAGCAGCTTAAATCTCATTGTGGAAAACATTTGAACTATGTATACTTTAAAACACATTTTATTATTAAAATAATGCTTCTTTCAATAAATGAGTTGCAAAAGCTGTTACTTCATAATGCTCATAATGTAGTAATGCTTTTGGATGGGTCTGATAGTTGTTTTCTGAGCTTCAAGATTTTAGTTCTGTAACTGTAAACATGGAAAATAATACAGCCCATCCTCCCAAGCAACACTACCTGTTATTGAAATGGTAACCTCCATTTAAATATAAAAGACGTGAATACTTAATAACATTTGTATTTAAACCGTACCAATTAAGCTCTGGAGGGTTAGAAATTGTTACTTATCTTTGGAGGGATTCTATAAATCCCTGTCAACATAGCAAATAGTAGCTGAACTGAAACAAAACTGACTGGTTCTGGTCTTTGCTTATTTTAATCTTTGCATCTGCAAAATGAAGAATAGAATAGTTACGATCCTAAAACGGTTCCCACATCAGACAGTGCTAGGTGTTCACTACAATATAAATGTAGAACTGTTCAACCACAGCTACAAAAACAAAAAAAAAAGACAGACCAACAGATAGACATTTGCCTAAGGAGCTTGCTAACTAACATAGAGAAAACACATTGGGTATGCGGTTCAGAAGAGCATGAGGTTCCAGTTAGTTTCCAATTAGAAAGACTCCAGCTGATATCATTTTTGGGAGGGACTGTCAAAGGAAGAAGTGCAGGCCTGTGTCTTAAATGCCAAGGTCAATTAATTGTGTTCAAATCTATTCCTTTCTAATTTATTGCTTTAGTTAAAAATACACTAACAGGCAAATAAAGGTTCTGTTTCAGAGTGAAATACTCTTCATGCCACCCCAGCTGGGGGAAAAAAAAAAGCCATTTGATTCAAAATGTAAATAACAACAAAAAAAGTTACTTATTTGGTCATTAAAGCATCATTCTAATCACTACAGGGATACAATGGTAAGTCCATGTTTCTAGTTAAAAAAAAAGGATCAAAGGAAGTTAACAGCTGCCTTTATATACTAAAACATTTATTTCTTTCAAAAAAGGTACACAAAGCATGATGTGTGTGATAAGCAACACTACAAAATAAATCAAGAACACTAAAAGAGATTTAGAGGAAAAAAAAGGCCTGTTTAAAAGTACTTCTATTTTGAAGAAAATTAAAAAAACACAAGACATTCTTGTTGCCAAAAGACTAATTTAAGAGGGATATAACTAACATAACCTGAAAGAAATGTCACAATATTACCCTGCTATTTTACTATTTTGTGAAGAAAAGAATTATTTGACATCCATTTCGTAAAGAATGATTCCTTAAAGTAGCCTTTAATTCCCATAGCTTCTTATTTTCCATAGGATTAGCAACATACAAATATTTTGAGTCATCAATAGCATAGTACTGACCATAAAAGATAAGTAAGCCAGACTGACATCCAGATCCATGCTGTAATCTAGACAAGCTTTGTCAATATCTCTCAATGCAAATAATGTTTTTTTATCCTTAAGAATATTTTGGAATATTAACAAGAAGGAACTTATCTATTAAAGCAACTTCTGTAACACAAATCAAGAAAAATATTAGTTTTACTCAAACACTTTTAATTATTTTATATAGTTATATTTATATTGTTATATATTTTTATTATGTTATCTTTTGGAAATTATTATGTAATTAGCTTCATAGCATAGGCAGTGTCCACAAATTTGAGCTCCTGTGTTTTGATAAAACATTCTGCTACCTCTCCTGTCCTCCCTCCCCCTCCCAAAACAGGGAGATGTCAAATTCAAATATCTCTTGCTGTAGGCAATACACTGATGGATGGTATAACCAGATGTCCTTGCTTATCATTAGATGACACACACATTTCTCTAACCTCTGCACAGAAATAGCCACCAGATTTTGCTTGTTTTCTGTAAAAGCAAAATTCAAATATCCCAGTGTTATGTAGAACCTTTATATCTTTATATACTTTTCCATTTATATGTATTCTACCTTCCTAATACAGTCAGTATCTCCACTTAAGTATCGATACACAAGAGAGTGATTTTTCCATTTTTAGACAACTCTTTGGAAGGCACAACCTTCTGCTTACAAGCAGAACACGCTTAGTGACAGTAAACCGCAGACAGAATTCAATAATCCTTTTACAAAGGGCAATGTAAAGACCATGTTGTCCCCATTCATATTTTGTTGCAATCAGCTTTTTTTTTTTTTTTTTTTTTTTTTTTTTTTTAAAAACCTCTCCAAGTAGGCCTTTGTTGAGCAAAGAGGAACAGGAGAAATTAATAGACACTTTCTCCCATCTATCTTTTCTCTCCTCTGCCTTCCCTTTGCCTGCATTTCCCTTTACCTGCATGTATATACACACACAAGCCTGCATGTACAGGTCACAGTTCCACGGTGCTCAGTCTTTAATAAAAGAGCACTACTAGGTAATTTTTCTCAAGGTCTACTCAGCAGAAAGCAAAACAACAGCTCCCATCCTAAAGGGCAGGCACTTGCTGTGCTCAGAGCTGCGGTGGCTTGCTACGTTTGCTCCTTAGAGGTAGGAAAAAGAAATACAGGATTCCCATAGGAACTGCAGAAGATGTCACATCCGAGACCTTGCTGAAGTCCAGAGAAATTGCCCTTGTGGTCCTGATCCAGGCCATCCTGCCACGCAAGGCACCTGCGCTGCCCACTGCTACGGCACACAACAAAAAGCAAAGCTCATGCTGCAGATCCCCTGTGCAAGGAGATCTGATGGAGGAAGGCAAATTGTTGCTATGCCCCCAAGAATCACTCATTCCAAGGGAAAATAGGGTGCACAACCAAGGACATTTTGCCTCTGCTCTTAGTCTCTGCCCTGGGCAATGGCCTCATTTGCTGAAGCCAAGAGACTAACCAGTCTACATCTGTGCCCTGCAGTGAATTATAGTACATGCGCTCATGCTTACTATAGGAAGAAAATACTGCTAGAATTATTTTGTGCAACAAAATTATTGAGAACCATAACCATGGCTTTACAATGTTAGGCACCTGGGGAGGTCTTTCGATGTATCTTTTTTGATAAAAATAGTTGGATAAAAATAATGATCCCAACTCTTACATAGGAGGAAATAGTAGACATTTCCATTAAGAAGGAAGCTACAGGGTTATCATTATGGCTATATCAAGGTTATAGTTGCATGACTTTGCACACAGACAAGTCAGGTACTGCAGTATGTCACTGCAATGTGCAATACATATAATCCTGTTGTTTTTGTGTCCTCTTCCCCCTTATATACAGCTAATACAAATTTTCCTATCAATGTGAACTTTGAATTTACTAACTTCTGCTTGTGCACAAACTACAATGCAACATATTCCATAAAAAGGGAGAAACACAGACAATAGTAGCAGCTCTGAATCTGGATGTTTCTTTCCAACACAAAATGATTAGGAGGTCATCCCTAATCTTTTTTAGGTCCCCCTAAAAATCTAGGGATTTTTAATCCCTAAAAGAGAAGATCCTTCTCTTTTAAAATAAAAACTGTCCATTCTTTGAGGTAAAAAGAAAGAAGTATGTCTTTGCATAAAGTAGAACCTTAACAATAGTTGCTTTGGTTCATAATGGGAGAGTCGGCTGGCATACAGTGTGACAGCTACAGCGTTTTTCCAAACTTCCGTCATTTCATTTTTTTAACTATCATTCTTCAGAACAAGTCGGATTTCTTGAAATAGGTAATAATTCAAAACATAATAGAGCAGTCAGTGGTGACAATCTGATGAAAAGAGGTTTCCATTAAAGAACAACTTGCTTTTCAAAACAGCCATAGATAGCAGAATAGTGAACAGCTTTACATCAGCAGCCTTGAATACACTTTTTCATTGACCTCTGACACTTACTAAAGTACTCTCCTATGTTTTCAGAGTCTTAATCAACACTGTCAACAGTTATTGTATTATAGTGCTTCTTATAGTCCTGTCTAGTCACAATGTTTTCATAAATTAGATATGAAATCAAGACAGATGAATCTATCAGATTAGCAGCACTACATATAAAAACATCAAGTACTCTAATTGCCTTCAGGGGCGTTTCTTTAAAAGGCTTCCCAAACAATGGTTACGCAGTACCTATGGTTAAGCAAACATGGTGCTTCCCATGGGCATAAATCGTCAATATTACAGAATTACTTGAGGAATAAACTGCCTATCACTCAGTTCAGGGCTACTTTTCTAAATTTGCTTTTATCCTTCTCCTATTTCACATCCTAATACTTGTAATGAAAGAAGGTTATTTCAATAGAGCGCAGTAACATTATGCTTGGTGCATCATCCCAACAGACAGTCAAAATGGGACAATGATTGTAAGGAAGAAAATCCAACTCATCCACGCAGTTTTCTTCACTGCAGCTTTCTGATCTAGGTCCTTACCACTTGCAAGAGGTTAAGATAGGGTTCTGACACTCGCTTCACAGAAGTTAGTTTCATCGGTCATCATAGGAATTTCTGAGAATAAGACTTGCGTATATCTACAGACATATACTTTGACCTCACTTATGCAAACCTCTCCCAAGAGCTCCTTATTCTTCACTGAGGGAACATGCTACTTTTGCTCAGACAGATAGGCAACCACAAAAAAGGGACCAAACCTCCAAAGCTAGCAACTATGCTATCACTTTAGAAAAGGAAGACCAATGTCAAACTGCTATAGCATGAAATATTGCTATTTGCTGATATATGCATTGTGAATATTCAATCACAGAATCACAGAATGCTTAAGGTTGGAAGGGACCGAGATCATCCAGTCTAATCCCCCTGCTCCAGCAGGGACACCCAGAGCACGTGGCACAGGGTGGCATCCAGGCAGGTTTGGAAGATCTCCAGGGAAGGAGACTCCACAGCCTCTCTGGGCAGCCTGTGCCAGGGCTCTGTCACCCTCACAGGAAAGAAGTTCTTCCTCAGATGGAGATTAAACTTCCTATGTTTCAATTTGCACCCGTTACCCCTTGTACTGTCACCAGCCACCACAAAGAAGAGCCTGGTCCCATCCTCCCTATATTCTCCCCTCAGGTACTTGAACATGTTGATCAGATCTCCTCTCAGTCTTCTCTTCTTCAGATTAAACAGGCCCAGCTCACTTAGTCTTTCCTCATAAGGGAGATGCTCCAGTCCTTTAATCATCTTCGTGGCTCTCTGCTGGACCCTCTCTAGAAGCTCCACATCCTTCTTGTCCTGGGGAGCCCAGAACTGCACCCAGTACTCCATGTGGTGCCTCACCAGAGCTGAGCAGAGGGGCAGGATCCCCTCCCTCGACCTGCTGGCAATGCTCCTCCTCATGCAGCCAGGATCCCATTGGCCTTCTTGGCCACGAGGGCACACTGCTGCCTCATGGTTAATTTGGTGTCAACCAGGACTTCCAAATCCCTCTCTGTGGAGCTGCTTTCCAGCAGGTCAACCCTTAATCCATACGGGTGCCTGAGGTTATTCCTCCCCAGGTGCACGACCCTGCACTTGTCCTTGTTGAACCTCATGAGGTTCCTCTCTGCCCAACTCTCCATCCTGTATAGCTTCCTCTGGATGGCAGCACAGCCCTCGAGAGTGTTGGCCACTCCACTCAGTTTTGTATCACCAATTTGCAGTCAGACCTCTATTTAGGATCTTCAAGGATGTGGAAGGCTAATCAAAATTTTTGATTTATTGTCCTCATTTACAGTAGAGGTTAACATTCTGTCAAAAGTAAGGGCATATGTAGTCTAATAGTTTGAGATTAACTGAATGCCACTATTCATACTTTGTACAATGTCAAAAACTATGCAAAACCATTTATACAAAAATAAGATATCAGCATCAACTATTTACCAAATTGCAATAAGTTCAAATTGCGTCTTTCTGTGCCACGCTTCCACTTAATTTGGTAAATTGTTTATTTTCTCAAATGCAAACCACTTAAGTCTCTTAAAACATCTTTATCTATTGTTTTTCCACAATGCTTCAAGTCTTACACACTCCTGGTTAGGGTATCCTTCTTCTCTAAATAATACAGAATAGACTGAAAAGGTCAATCTTGGTTAAAATAAAATACATAGGAGCACTAGTTAGACTGTAAGTTTCTCTTTAATGCCTTTTGGTTTTGTTCATTTTGAATATTATGAAACTTAAAAAATAGGTGTATGAGGAGGATCTTCATGCCAAAAGTCTATTTTCAAATACATTGAATAGCTTTAAGCTTGTCTCTGTCAGTCTGTTGCTCCCTAAAACAAGTTTCAGGCTACAGTTCACAGCCAAATAGAACCATTAGAAACCAGTGGTTATTCATCTTTACTAAGTGTAATGCTGATAAAACAGAAGAGTCATCTCTTGCCTGAAAGAGCTCCGAATCTTTCCACACTGTTCACAAAACCTTGAAGCATGGACTGAAACTGTATCATTTTCCAAGTTAAATAAAGAGCTGGCAAAACTAAGAATATCTCCACTTTTTCCATAATTTATCCAACTCCTCTGCCCGTCAGTTAAGCTTTTGTTTTATACTTGCTTGTTTTGGTTGCATTGCACTTTGCAAGGTAAATAGCCAAAAACTACAAGAATTTATAAGCTGAGAGTGATTATGAACATAAACCAAATATTTTCATATTATTATGCGTCTTAAAGTATGAAAATAAAATCTCAAAGTGTCAGGATAAAGACAGCCTTATGGAATCAAATAGAAAATTCACAGCAGCTCGTTGAGAGGAACATTTTGAATGTCATCTAAAGTTTGTACCACATGAGGCTAAGAAGATGCTCAAGTACAGAATTTTAAATCTAGTGAATGCTGTGAGACGGATTTAATATTTGCAGTGTCTCGGTTTCTGTATCTGTAAACTGGAGATAGTAATTACTGAATTACTACTTACTGTATACGATGAGATTTATTTAGGAAAACTATAAAGCTTTATGCAAGAGATAAATATCATTAATTGTTCACTACAATACAGCAATATTCTAATTTTCCTAATTCCTAGACATAATTATCTGTTTTTCCCATAGTTTGCATAGTATATCCTCTAAGACAGGAATAAAGAACGAGATGCTGATCTGCTTCACTGTGACATTTCAATATCCTTCGGGCCACTGAAAAATGCTTGTGATTTATCAAAACAGCATTTTCACACTTCTGCAAATTCAGTATTTTATACATCCAAGAATTCATCTGCACAGAGTTCTAAGGGAGAGAGGGTCTGATTGCTTTTGATTTTATAGAGTGTCCTGAGATAACTTTACAGCCACCCTTTTAATTAAAACCAATCAAATGAAGAAGTTTGCTTATTAATGTGTGCTTTAGCCACTGTGAAACGACCTCAGCCAGAGCTCCCTTGGTAGCTCTCCTTTCCCTCAGTTAGGCCCAGCAAAGGTCATGTAGTTTCTGTTTGTCGCCTGGAGTCCCTTACAGGCAGACCTGCCTTATAGAAAGCTCTTGACATGTGTTTCCCTTCTAATTTTTTTTCCCCACACAAATCTCCATGGTTGAATCCTCTCATACTCTTGACACCCCAAAATTCCTTATGCTGTTTATCTCCAAGGACATAAGGGACTTCAAACCTCATATCCAAATCTTGCAACCTCTACATGCAGCTTTTGCTCTGAGGTTGCCGGGTCTGTAGAAAGCAATTATGTTTTGCATTAAAACTTTTACGGCTTTATGTGAGAGTGAGTTGGAGATGATCTCAAGCCACACTGAAACTTTAAAAACAAAAACTCAAAACAGAAGTTTCCACAATGATCCACTGCAGAGAATTACCAAAAGGGGGGAGAGCAAACCAATAACTAAGGGACAAGCAGCAGTTGTGTAGGTACGCATTTTAGTAAGGGTGACATTAGAAGTACAAAGTGATGCGTACTGCCTTACCTGGAAGCCTAGGTGCCAAGAGGGCCTAGGTGCCAAGAGACACCTAAGAGACTCCTGAAGTCTAACCTGAATTTCAGTCCCTTAGCCATTCTGGATCTTGACAATGGCACAAAATCAACAGACATGGGATTTCACCTGGCAAATATATCTAACAAGTCTGATCTTTCCTCCTTGTAGGCAGAGGAATATCTACATTTTGACCAGCACAAGCCATGTCCTAGGCATGTCCTAGCTGTTGCTGAACTGAACTCTATTGCAGGGCACTTCAGCAAGCAGGGCCCTCTTTCACTAACACTGGCTTAACTCTTCACCGAGTTTTGCTCCACTGCTTTCTCTCCACATTACACAAGTATTTCCCAAAGTTCAGGCAGGTGTTCAGAGAGGAAGCCTGCAGCTGAATCCATCAGCAAGAAATCAATGAAAAGGATTTATAGGAAATTACTTACTTGGTATTTACCAGTGTAACTCTCTCTAAGACCAGGGATAAGGAAAAAAAAAGTGAGTCAAGGTTATGGGAAGCAAATGGTCAGCTGTGACAGATGCCACATCGTGTCCTGCTCTGCTCTTCTTTTCTAGCCCTGCTTGTAATTCCCGTGGGAGCTCTGGAGAGGCTGTGCTGCATGTAAGTACTCCTCCAAGGACAGTGCCCACTTCCCAAGGCTGCAGTATCAAGACCATGTTACTACATGTAAGGCCCTCAAGGACAGCAGGTGAAATACTTGTCGGGGGCACAATCTTTGCAGTCACTGCATCTCGCTGCCTGCAAGAACAGGAATTTACCTGAAGAAGGAAGCATAAAGCAGGACTTTTTATGTCCATGTGGGACTATGCTGATTCTGCTCAGAGTTCTGGGTGTGATGTTCCCAACAGGCCAACCCTCTAGCTGCCAGGAGGCAGCTGAAGACATCTGGAGAGCAAGCGGAGAGGACACTCCATTGACGTCCCTGAAAGGCCTGCGAGCAGTGCTGCTGGGAAAAAAGGACATGCTGGAGAGAACAGGAACCTGTGGGTTATTGGTTTGAAGTGATCGTAGGCAGGGTTTCACATGAGTCCCTGAAATATTTCTTATGCTTAATGATGTTAACCACCTTTTCCCCTAAATGCTGATGACAGTTTCCAGTGCCAGGCTAAACAGAGCTTTATGAATAGCAATAATAGTGTTATCAACGCTCTCCAAGTAACACATGGCAAAAGGACTATAGGAAGATCAAACCAACATATTTTATCAGTTTTGAGTCCTATTGATAAAATATGTTGGTTCAACGGAATAGCAAGCAGTATTGTTTTGAATTAACATTTTAAAGTAACACAGTTCAATGCTCTATTGCACTAGTCCATGCTATTTAAGCAATACTAGTTTCAATGGTTCTTTTTGACTAATTTGTTATGCTGGGATTTTTTAAACAGGAAGCATTGTCATCACTCTTGATTTAAAGCTGTCAACAAATGGGACAGAATCTCCGATCTAGAGCCTCCTTTTCCATCCTCTGCTGACTGGGGATCACTTTTAGTGTCATTGCCATAGCGTCACTCTTCTTTATAAGAAGTTAAAGATTTTCCAAATAGCTAACCCCTGATAGCACAAACTAAAGGAAACAGCATAGGACTACTAGAAATGAGTAAAGGAATAATTCACAAACAACTCTCCTCAGCTCCTGTCCACCACTCTCCCTCTCTCTCCCAACACACACAACAAGGGAGATGATTTGAAAAACTTGCCAATTTAATCTCAGTTTCCCATTTTAACTTTCAGACACTGAATGCAGGAGGATATGCCTAGTGTTTACCCTTCCCACTCTTTGTTTTGCAGTCTTTTTAGAATTTTCTTAGTTTTGGGGGAGAAGGGAAATCATGTAGCTATGCTAACAATGCAGGTAAACAAAATTGCATAAGAGGAGAGGGAAAGAAAGTGACTTTTTTAATTAATGTGATAGACTTTTCACTGGACTGTAAAAATAGAATACCATTTTAATCCTGCATTCCTCCAAGTCCATTTTCAGCTCTCCCCAATGTTTTAGAAGTGGAATGAATATTCTCTTCTTTCCAGGAACAGATGGACTAAGTGTCAGGGGCAGCTGCTTAGTCTGAGACCTGACCTAATCAGTTTCTCCTCATTCTCCCCCGAAATGTTTCATGTGACATTACAGAAAACTAATGAGATCCATATTGTGTTGCCACCATGTGAGACACACAGTTGCCTTATTTTTGCTTGCAGTATATCTGCTTGTATCTTGCCACAGATCTGTTTTCCTTTTGTCCTTCTGAACTTACTCTTTTGGTCCTATTTTATTGTTTTGTTTTTGTTTTAAAAAAGCTTCACAAATCTGAATAAATTTCAACATCTTTCTTATATATATCTGGCTATTCTAGTTTCTCTCTGTGCCCTATTTATGCAGCACACAGTCATATTTTTCTTTTCTAAGATGCTTTACAATTCTTATCCCTATCAGCTTGAAAGGCAGTAAATCTTCAACAGCCTAATAGACTGTTCATCATTCAAATTAAAATAACATAGATCCAAGTTTCATCCCAAAATTTATATTTTGTGGTTATCTATGAACTTTAGGAGACAACAGCTCTGAGCAGAAGCACTATATGATGCTCCATAATAACTGTCAAGTAGACAAAGAGATACTGACTGGAGTATTCAAGAGGCAAAGTCTTAGGTTATCCTTCAGGTTAGAATTTTGCAAAATAATCCCAAATCTAGTAACGAAGCTGCCAACAACACAAGATCATGGATTTCAGTGCTTCTCTTTAATACGCTGGGCTGAATCCAGTACTGACTTGCTCCCAAATGTGTCTGTGGTTAAAAATGCCTATGTACTTATCTTAATAGGTTCCCATTAAGGAAATGCAAAAATAGCATTGATTTTGCTTAAGAACAGTCGTTCAGATAAATAGTGTAGTTAAATAGTTACATGCAATTTTTTTTTTTTGCGCTCTAGCAATTTTGCTTCAGAGAAAATATCCTACATGGATGTAAGGGAAGAGTTTGTTACTTTATCCATATGTTACTTTAATTGACCCAAAATATTCACTACTCCTTTCCTCCAACAGAAATTCATGAATGAAAGCGAAAAATGAGCAGTGCGTGAGAAAATCACTGTTGAAACTGATAATGGAACCAAGCAACCATCCAAAAATCATGTATTTTTATCATTTTGTAATTTTATACATGCATATATATTTCTATAAAAATACACAGTGAGTTTTCAAAAATACATCACTTCAAAATTAAGATGTCAAAACGCATCATTTGAAAACACAGAAGGTGAAAACTTCTGGCATCTTCCACATCCCCTTCAGACTTTAACTTGGCGTTTCACGTGAAACAGGACATGTTTCTACAGGAAAACATCATTTTTATTAAACACAAATATACTGCTTTCCCAACAAAATGAATGACAGAAAAAAATGTCCAACTGTAACATGGGTACACATCAAATTCCACAAGTCCTCTGCAGAAGACTTCAATCACAAGAAAGAAAGAAAAATTTACTTGAGACAGGAAATAGGAAGGCATTTCCAATTCATTTTCATTGATTAAAGCCATGCAAAGGGTAGGGTTTTCTTTTTAGGATCCTTACTTTTATGGTTCTGTGTGCCTGTGATTTCCTTATAACAATTTCTTATTAGGTATCAGAAGTAGTAAGAAAATAAACCTAATTAAAAGTGACTTACCAAAGTCAAAATAATTCTGTCTGTTTTTAACTGACTACACGTACCAACAATGATATCTGACTCCACCTCTCCCTCCTAGCTTCAGCTTCTAGGTCCTCACACAAGAAACTCTGGTCCAATAAGAGCTCCATAAATAGGAATCCGAGGACATGCATTACTGGATTTATTAAAGAAAATATACATCATTCCCATCAAAGTATCACAACTTCTTTCATACTTAATCCTTTTGCTATTACAGTACTTGAGAAGGAGAAAAAAAATCAAACTATGGATCAAAGTAAAGGATTATGCTTTAGGAGCTGCAGCTTAAGTGTTTTTTACAGGTCCCAGGAGAAACTGGAAGCCCCAAGGGATGTTAGTCTCCAGAAGAGATAGGAGTATATATTTTCCTGATTTTCTCCAAGGCTCATCATCATTAATTTCCATAGTACTTTCAAAAAATCAGCTCCAGAGAGTCCTATAAGTAACTATTGATACTAGACCAAAACTGAATTTCAAAGCTCTACTATTCTCATGTAACACAGTACAGAGTTCATGTAACAATCAAGAATAATCAAAAAGGAATATAAAATCAAGTGAATAACTTCTTTTCTTAAATCCCTTTTGAAGATGAACAGTCCATCTCAAAAAATCTTGTTGGGGCACTGACATTTATAAGCTCATTCATTCTGTAAAACTGCTGAATGTATGCTCTGACATCTTATCCATGGGTGCAATTTTTACTTCCCAAATCTGAAATTGCTTTTTAGTGAGTAACATTCTTCCCGTTTGAAAGTGTGTTTTTCTTGCTCTAATAGAACTGCCTCCAAAAAATCATGTTTTATTTGTTTTCATTTAAAAAATCAAAATATACAGTGTTTTTATGAATTCAAAAAACATTTAAGGAGAACGAAAAGGATTACATAGACCATTAATCCCCTTACTTTTCTGGATTCTTCCAGGCAACATCCACATTTCAATCCACATTTGTTTTGCATGTGGTGTTTTTTCCTGCTATTTTTTCCCAACCTCTATTCTCATATCAGCAGTTATTCATCTATTTTGTTACAGTTCTGAATGAATTGTGTAACATTTCAGATAAATCCATCATGATCTCAATTTTTTTATTTCTTTTTGCATATACATATAAAAATTGTTAGGATTGTTGAGCATATTCCTTCAAAATTTCATGTACAACATTTATTTTACTGGAGTGACTTTACTTCGGAACAAGTTGAGTATAATGAGTATTTCTTTGTATATATTATTTCCATTTTTTTATTCTTTTTGATCTAAATCTCCATACTATTTTGTACATTTAAAGCTTTATTTTTACTTTCAGGATAACCAAAGATTTCCAAAAGTAATTCAGCTGGTTCCATTTTCTTTTCTTTTTATCTTAAAAATGCTTTTCTGTTTTTAAATAAATGCTCTCCTTGTCAGTATTGTGTGGAAAACGCTCATAAATCAGAAGACAAAATGGAGTACATGGAGAAACTCTCAGTCCTCAGCGCAGACAAAAAAAACTACAGTCACAAAACAAATGAAGTCTGCAAATCGGAGACAAATATTTTTCCATCATTGTCATTCAGGTATTGCCTGGAGGACCATTTTCAAGAAAAATACTAGGAGCAAAAAAGAAAAAAAAAAGCAACTTCTGTACGGGCACAAACTTATCGCCTTTGTACTTATCCCCTTAAGTGATAAACTATGTGGGTTTACTAGACAAGGGAATTTAAACAGGTGCACTCATTCAGGGTGTTTTACAAAAGGAAGGCTGTAAATTCCCTGGGCTGAAAGTTCCCTGTTTCGAGGAAATTATAGCCGATTTGCGATCGAAACTCGGGCACGTGAAATGCCAGCTCTGCCTTCCCTGTCGGAATACGCAGCCCCCAAGCAGTGCTGCCCTGACCTTCTCCCAGCAGCGGGTTGACTGTCCTCACGGGTTTTAGGGATATCACTATCTGAAACGAAACCCCTGGATGAAAAGGGGAAATGAATGTGAGTTTGCGGGGAAAGGGAGCATCCCACACCGGGCTGGCTCGCTCCCCGGGCAGAGCCGCTCACCTGAGACAGCGGCAGCGCACGCATGAATTTTTAACTCCTCTGCTCACCGAAGCAGCAGTTGTTTTCAGTCCGATTCACTGCACAAGATGTGCAATCCTCGTTTTATGCGGAGGTGAAATTCCCATATTAATTCATATTGAGTGCGCACGAAAGCCTGAGTGAAAAGGGGTGGTGTGGTGAAAGAAAAACAAGGGGGATTTCTGTGCACTGTATGGAATCATTTGCTTTAAAAATGATCTCCCACAGAATATCAGAATAAAAGCAAGACCCTTCATGTGGCGGTAAGGGAGAAGGGGCTTGCAGACAGAAAAGAGAAAAGGACACACGGAGGTAAAAAAGAGTGAGTTGCCACAGGTATATACCTACATCCTTCATTCCGTGCACCCATAATTCTCTCTGGCAGATGCATGATTAATTCAAAGATTTATTGATTTTTTTTCCTGGCTCCATCCTGCTGACCCGCTTTTGTTGTGTGCATGGCCCTGCGCCCCCTGCCCGCTGGAAGCACAGCGTCACGTTGCTCTCCGCGGCCTGCGCTGAACACAGCCACTCGTTCACGTGCATGCTTTATTCCAAACCACACCACCACAAATTAAGAAATGACTAGGGCTTTGTTTTGCTTTGTTTATTTGTTTGTTTTCCTTTAGTAAAAAAATACCTGCAATTACAATGGCAACTGTTTTGACGGTGGGGAAGGTGGGGGCTCAATAGTTTTTTTTCCTACATTCTCACTTTTGCAAGAATTTCACTAGCTTGATGTTTCTAGCAAGAGCAAAGACTGTTTCATAAAGCCATGGTTACATCAAAAATGTTTACCCCTGGGATCTCCCACCCTTCCAGCAGGAGCACGGAGCATCCTCCCTCACGCTGCAGCTGCGTAGCCAGAGTTCACTGACAGACTGACTGTAACTAAAGCATCACCTGGTCTTCATCGTAACCTTCCCTGGTAGAAAAAGTACACGTTATTAACATATAATATTAATTATATAATATTAATTAATATTAAAATATTAAAATATTTTAGAAAACCAGGTGAAGCAACAGAGATGCGACACTGATGCCACAGCAATGAAATCAAGATCTACGAGATATGTATTTCAAATTCTTTCTAATGAGTCATTCTGCTAATGAGCCTTTCAGTCAAAATTTGACTTTCCAGAGAAGACAAATCTGAATGAGTATCTGCATGGCCATCTAAAGCTCTAGAAATGCACAGGCTAATCCACAGCAATAGCACTCTAGACAATAATGAAGTTTTATTTAAAAACTCTTAGTTATTTAGTTTAACACACACCGCTGGACAATACTATTTCCTCCAGATAACACCTGTTAGGGATATCCTTAATGTGTTAGCAATTATATAGGCCAGTCCTCATTGTTAGTGAAGATTTTTACATGCTACCCCTCTCAGAGCTAGCCCCATACACAGGCAAAAGCTCCATGGTGTAACAGGGTCTAGGCGGTAAGGCACCCACTCTTTAAAACGAACCTCGTGCATGGGTTTTGTGCCTGTGTATCAAAACTGTCAGAGCTGCTGGGTTGTTTGCTTGGGTTAACTGGAGAGTTTTGTTGGACAGCCCCAAGCATGCAGTGCTTGGTATGCCCATGTATTCAGTCACTATCATCAGGGAGGTGACAAGATCACAAGCCAATAGCAAAACACATTATAAGGAATAACACTGTGCAGTGACCACTGTTTAAAAAGATAAAAATGAAAACAAAAGAATTAAACCTAAAGTCAGCATCCTATTCACTCGAGTACCTTCATTTACCTAGCTCACAGGTATTAAAGAACGTGGCACTAGCCTTTGCCATCAGACAAAAAATAATCCTCCATGTCTGACCACATTATTAAAAATATTGTTTCAAATATTTCAATCAAGCAAAGTTACATCAATCAAAAACTGCCTGAAGAATTGCAAATAAAGAGCTAGGAAGCAGAAAAGAGTGGACTCAATGCCTGTGAAGATTAGCAATCAGTCTTCTCTTATTTCATCTTCAGTAAAGACCTGGTAAACATCATATTAATTAAAGGCCGGGCCGTATTTATTTGGAGGTTTTACAAACCCCAGAGAGGACTAATATTACAGGAATTGAGGAGGCCAGAAAAAGCTGGTCAGACAATAAAATGAGATTCACCCCAGGAAAAAATGAAAGAAACTTCAATTACATCTGGAGGGAAAATAAAGCGACACAGATATTTCCAGTGAGAGACTAGCTGTGCCACTGAATGCAACCGTGCTGAAAGAAACCTCTTCATGACTGGCAACATCAATAACAAGGTGGTAAAACAGAACAGTTAGGGCATCAGATTTTATATTGTCGTGCATGGTCCAACAGACACTTAGGCCTGTATGGAGCCATGATAAATGTCCTTACATATATGTATATATGCATTCACAGACACAGGGAAGGGAAGAGAAAAATGTGTATCACAAAAAATAAATAAATAAATAAATAAAAAGGAAGTCCAAATATTGCAATCTCTTTCTTTCTATTTCCCTCTCCATTTCTCTGTATTCATTTAATTCCCAAGAGCACAAGAAGTAATTCGGAAGGGGGCTCATGGCCAATCAAGTTTCAAATTCATTAATTGTGTAAGTAGAGAAAAATTAAGGGGTTGAACAAAAAAAAAAGGAGAGAAAGAGGATTCAGGGATTGGGGGTTACTGGCTTTTTGTCATTTATTATTTTGTTCTTTGGCTTTTTTAAAGTGAGAATGGGGAAACACAAAGCCATTGAGAGCCTTGCATCTAATCCTGTCATAACTTTAGAACGATTAGTTTGGTCAAGACACTCCAATGTACGCAGTGCGTAATGGGGAGCTGAGCTGAAGTGCAGACTGCAGAGGAGCCACAGGAAAGGTCCTCCAATGAATACTGGAAGTCCATTGCTTTGCTCAGTTACAATTTTAGCTTGCACTGAGTCCAAGGAGAGCGTGACAAATGTTTGCAGAACTAGGCTGTGTTAGATTTTTATGATTTCCAAATTCTAGGATTATGAGTCACTTAGAACATACAAACAACAACAACAACAAACAGTGCTATCAAGAAAGATGCAGGTGATTAGGTATCTCAAAGGGTGTTTTTCAAATAATGTAGTAAATTACTTTTTTGTAGTCCCTTAGGAAAATAGTCTTGTTCAAAGAGAAAATACACTGTCTTTAAAGACAAGAAAGTGCACTTTACAAGTCTTCAAGAGGCTTAAAAAAGATACATTATTGTAACAGCAAACCTACAGCATGACCCGAGCATTTGTGAATGCTGTTCACATTAGCATCCTGTGGGGTCAAGAGAGCTCAGCTGATGTAAGGATCTAACTGATTAAGCTTCTATTGCTATCGCTATTTGGAATAGTGGATTTAAATCACAGTGCTATATTTCTGATAGAAGGTAATTTAAACTCTATTTTTTTTTATTTCATATATACTGTCAATATTTAATGCTAGCAATTTGTTCTCTTTATCCCACAATACCTGGGCTAGGCCAAAAACTCGCATCCAGAACATCCAGAGGCATAAGTTAAGTATCTGCTGAATGTTTGCTGGTTGGCAACCATGATTAAGCCCTGACATCAAACCAAAACAAGAAAGATCATGCCTCCTCTCTCCTAGACACAGCCTCAATCAAACGGCTTGACTTAATCTCTCTGATCATCAGCAATAATCTAATTTTGAATACACGACACAGCATATGGGACCACTCTCTATAGCATTTTTTCACTCTATATAGATCTCATGACCAAAAAAACAATGATCACTGTATGTAAACTGAATTGCTGCTGTAATCCCCAAACCCCAACAGAAATGAAAACTGCAGGGCTGTATTTTACATGCCACCACGTGATAACTACTGGCAAACATTGCTTACTGTCAAACACAGCAATTCAGAAAGCCCTCTGTGCAGTGAGAGATCCAGCAGCCCCCAAGCCCTTTAAAGACCAGACTTGAGGAATAGTGTGTAAATAAATAATGCAACTCATTACATTAAATGTAGGTCATTGTACATCAGTGACACTTCTCAAGCCATGGTCCAATGTGTCTAATTTATGGCCCATGGAAAGTATTCTGGCTCAAAGACTCATCAGTTGTCATCTGCTCGCCAATCTAAGCCCTTCAGGGAACTGTGTTCCCTTCATGCTTACACACTTTTCACTCAAAGCCGCTATTCTTTCTGTGCTGATTTAAATATACCATTGTGCATAGTTGTTATTATCCGTCTCTCTCCGCCCTTCTACCCTTTTTCAGCAGTCGTGTTCTGTGTATACACTGGACAGATTCTTGCAAGGTATGTCATTAGACAGGAAAATGGGAATTCAGAAAGGTCAGGCCATGAACCTATTCATGATCCTGCTCTTGGCAGTGAGCTACAAAAATACATGAAAAAATAAAACCTGTTCATAGTTATCAGCATCAAGAAAGGAAGCATTCATAACAGAAATGTAGCATGCAGTGACAGAAGATTTATTCTTCTGCCTTTCTCTCTGCTTCCTTCTGTTTCTCATTCACCTCCTTTCTGTCCCTGTGCAGATATCCCACATGAACCTTTATTTTAAATAATCCCTTTTACTCTCTTCCCCCTACCCCCTCCTCCCCATCACTCACACCACAAGTAATTAGCACACGGAAAGGCTCTGTGGGGCTCTCTGCTTTCACCCAGAGAGAGCAGAAGCAGCAGTTGTTTTGCCTTTGCCTTCTTCTCTAGTCCAACTTCTCAGGTTTGTAAGTGAAGAACAGACTCGACAAGCTGAGCACTAGCCTCCCACCTGCCTCGTGGCTGCTCAGCAGCAGCAGGAGCAGGAGCAGCCTCAGCAGCAAGGCGTACCTCAGGGCTGCCACTGCCTCCTTTGGTCCTGCAGGGCCTGAAGCGTATTCAGTGGTTACAGGGTAAATGCAGAGCTGATTCCAGGCTCACTCTTAGGAAACGAGTAGTAAAGAGGAGGAGAAACAAGGAGAGGAAATGTGACCTTTGAGCAAGCTGTATGCAGTTACCAGCCATACAATATCAGTGGATTATTTAAGTGTTCATATTTAGTGTCAGCCAGAGTAAAAACAAGAAAAGAAAACTACGCATCATTACATTATTTATTATAATTCAAACAAATGTCAGGCTCATGTTCAAGTCAATTCACAATACATAATTCTTCAGAAAAGAGGGACCTTAAAAAAAGAGATACTGAAGGTACAGTTGAGGATATACTGAGATACACTGACAGCATAGTTGTTTTGTAAAACGGTAACCTGCACTTTGCGAGCCCCTTAAAACTTATCAGAATCACCATTGGTTCTGTTATTTGTTCCACATTTTAAAGAGAGTTAGGCAAGACACCTCTGGAAAGCTTGGTTATTTTCACTATGAGATACAGGATGGGTAAATAACATAAGATAGCAGACTGCCAATTGCAGAAGTTTGCTACTGTTTTTAAGTGTGCCTATCTTGGAAGTTTGTAACACAGTTATATCTTTCAGTGACAATTTATTTATTTTTCTCTTGTGGAGACTACCTTTGCTTTGTCTGCCTCAGACAATGACATTGACCACTCTGTGAGTATATATTTTTTTATACGTTAGCTTTTTATACGCTATAGTAGAGATTTCAACTCAATATAGCTCTCATTTCTACTGATGTTAATGAGTCATCTGTTAATCAGTTATTTTAAAAATCAAGAACAGAACAAAGCAGAGCTTCATGTTCTCCAATATTAAATGGTGAGACAAAGATATACCAGGGAGTTTGATCTGGCACACACAGGAGAAACTGTGCTAGCAGTGGCTATACAAGTAAGCATAAGTATTTCCTCAAAATACTGATCATTAGTGGAAACAAGCTCAATAGCCCTGTTGTGTCTTGCATCCTATTTATCAGCACTGGCATTCCAGGAAGGCAAGTGTGATCAATATTTCCTATTTGAGTTCATGGCCAAATTATTGCAAAATTGACAAGAGGTAATATGCAAGGCAAATTCCTTAGGAGATGCATATGGGTTCTGGTTTTTTATTAAGCAGCTAAAAAGAGTGTATGGTGAATAATTGGTATATAAACAAATTTTTCTGGGTGAACTGTAGTGATGTTTCCCTGTCACAACAGATAGCACAGACCTTTATTCTAACCTGTAACTTCATCTCTGAAACAGAATATTTTCCATGACACGGTTACATAAAGAGAATTTTTAAGAGTATCAGTTTTAATGAATTGTATTTTATTTCCATTTAAATTTCTAACTGTAGAATTGGGAAATTGTGAGATAATTACAAACTATTCTTTAAATGTTAGAATTTGCAATAAATTTTTAATGACTGCAGCCTACTCACACACAGCCAGAAGTTGCATTATGAGAAAAGATGAAACTTAGACTCAGTTAGTCAAACATTATTACACACTTCCAGCCCTCAAAAGTTGGAAGGAGCAAACCCAGACAGACTAGCTTCCTTCCATACAGAGGGGAATGTAGAAACCTTTGAATCCCAGTTCTGGAGTGAATGAAGTGACTGAGCCACTCAAGCCACTAGATACCACTAGATACTGGTATCTAGTCCCTCTGTAATATCTTTAGATTTCAGAGGGAGTAGATACTAATGTTGATTCAAAAATCAAATCGAAGGGACATAATCTATGTTGATATAGAAAATATTTTTTCTTCTGATAATGCAGAATGAATGAACTTTGATATTAAACTAATTAAAGATGCACATATACACATTCTTTTCTGTCAAACAACATGTTCACATGTACAGATGTATATGCACCATGTAGGAGCCTATTTTAAGGCAAAGCAAGTAAACAAATCCATCCAGCTATGTATTAAGTAATCTTAATGATAGTCCTTTATCATTTTAAATTAAATAATGGAAAGCTTATTTGTATACTGAACTACAGATCAGACTTTATTTTATTGGTTGAGAAGTTTATGGAAAAACATTGTGCCAGTTCCCCAGTGACTAAAATCACAGACCAGCTCAAAATCCAGAGGCATAAATAAAAACAAGAATGTAGATATGCCAATATGGCAGGACAACAGATTATGAATTATAAGTTACTTAAACACCTATCAAAAAATTAACAAGCTATATCAAAAAACAGGACAAGCTTGAGCAAGAGATCAATAAACTACATAAAGAAATAAAGAACATGATTTATACAGAAACATATATATATATCCATTAAAACCTAATTTATCAGAAAGATTAATAATTTACTAAGAAAGTGAAAAAAATGCTTCCATATATACTGTTGTACAATTAAATCCAAGCACATTCTTAAATATACTCTGCAGTAATTTTGTATTATCCTGGAAAATTACTTTTCAAATTCCTACATATATAAATCATTGTATGTGTAACAGCAGAGGCATTGTGCATAGTATATAATTTAAGTACATACCAAACTGAAAATATTTTGCCCACACACACCTTCTGCTATGAATTTCTTACAATGTTTAATGCTTTAAAATGTTGAATAATCCTTGCTTGAATTCCTTGTACTTTTTGAACAATGCCTCACAATTCCTCACATTGTCAGTAAACAGATTAATGCATAGAACTCTTTCAGAATATATTGCTTCACTTGAGGGTATTTGGCTTATAGCACATTTTACAGTATGTTTAAGCCTCCATTTTCATCTATAAAGACATCTGAGACAAAAATATTATGCAAGTAGGAATACTAGGCACATATGTCATTTAAACATAACCAAACAAAATTTAAATTCAGGATTTCTTCTAGTCCATAATTAACATCAAAGCAATTGCAATCTAGCACTTGCATTATGGCACTGAAATTTCTCTGATATAGGGTTTTCTTATCAAAGTTAAAACATGAACCCATTGCCACAGCACCAGAAAGCCGGTTTCATGTCTGGTATAAAACAAAATGCATGTTATTTCTCCCTTAAGCATGCTGGAAAAAAAAAATAAAATAAAAAATAAAAAAATAAAAAAAAAAAACACAGAGCTGTCTAAAACCTTCATGTCACACGTAGTCATAGGGATGTAGCAGGACTAATGTGAACTGCGTTACAGGAAAGATGAAACACCATTCAGCTATAATCAAAGTAAACATCAGGCATTAAGGGATAAACAGGAACCGGAGCTGCCATCCTCCAGAAAAAGAAAGCCATAAGAGCCTACCTGAGACAAGCGAGACTGTGTCTTTCTCCCATGAGACAACAGTGATGTATGCCTCCACAGAGGAGGGGATAATGCACTTGAACACTGCTACATTGCCTCTCATGGCTTTCTGGTCCTCCACACGGACTGTATAGGGTTCCCGTAAAACTGGAGATAGAAGAACACAGTATCATTAAACAAGTCATAGTCACCCACCTCATTCGCTTCTTGGGTTAGTCTTGAAGAGTTCACTCAAAAAGTTTACTTGCATTAAGAATTTTTTTATTGGAATAATTGATATACTTTTGAGAGGCCAACTGCAAACAAGTAAGAAAATATTCCAAGATCTTTTTGTTTCCTTAAAATCTGCATTTCACATTGTTTCTGTGCTCCTCTCCTCCCTGATTTTTAGGGTAAAGCGAAGGGCACTGCACATTTTATACGGGTAAATGATGTTATGTCTTCCTTTACTTGTCTAATTTCTCATGCCAGGCCTCTCCTCACAAATGGTTTTCTGCTCTATCAAAGGGCACCAAGTACATATAACTACTGCATATGAATAAGACATCCAGAGGGTAGAAAAGAAGGTCAATGTAATTTAGGATTTTGAAGAAATGAGAACTGAGGAGGAAAATCAATGGAGGTGACAGCCAGAGAAAAAGCAAAGTGTCTCAGAGTCACAGAGAAACAGTAGCACATAAGGTAAGAGCTACAGTAAAGTGTCCAGCACGGAAGGAAATGAATTAGCAATCAGAAAACAGAAACTGTGATTGGGAGCTGTGTTAAAGCACAGCATGGAAGCACTGAGATCCATGATATACAATTCTGCTAGCAGCTACAAGAATTGAATTAATGGCTGAAGAGGAAAGGGAAGATGCAGAACTGAACACATCTTTCATGCCAAACTGAGGTTGCTAGGATGTGATGAGGTTATCTAGACTCGGAGACTGGAAAATAGGAAAATCCTGCACTGAAACAATGCAGTGAAGAATGAGGGGTGAAAATACTGTGAACAGTAGTTAATGGAGAAGAAGGCAGAGCAGTGAAGAAGCAGATGTTACTTCCTACAAGAACAGTTAAACGAGCAAGAGAAAAAGGACAGCCAGAAGCTCCACAAGAGCACAAGGGGAAGGAGAAAGAAATCAAACCACCACAGACCAGTATAGTAATACATATATCCTGTTGTGGTGGTGAAGTGAGGAACAATTTCAGTCAATATAGAGATGAATGCAGCATGTTTGAGGCATTGTGTACATGCATATTATGAGGCATACATTTAAAGGCAAAATTGTTGACAAGAACAATCCTAGTGCATGAATGCAACCAAGTCAGCAAAGCAGAACTATCATGTTACAGTGATATTTCTTGCCCACATATCCTGCCCACAAACCTCTAACAATTACAACATTTAACCACGTTCATTACAGAACTGTAAATCCTTTGCAGTGTTTATGCATATATTTCCATACATGAGGAGTACTGGAATTTTTAAATGTCAATGCCATTCACAATGAGAAAAAAGAAGTAAGAGCAGAACTGTGACTGCTGTCACAAGTAGAGTAGTCAGTTTTCAGGTCCAAAGAGGACTGAAGTTCTTAATTCCAAGCAAGACTGTAGTGATAAAACAGTAAGAAATTCTAACCAAATATAAACAAACTTAATGCTACATTATGTTTAAAAAATAATAAAATAAACACCACTAGCTTATAAAAAGTTCTTTTCTACATAAAAAAATAAGTTACTTAACACTGTTATAAGGCTATTTTTGGTGAACTGGTAATATAAGCACCCTTAATGCAGCGACTTTACAACCTTGGCTGCCCTGTGTTGAAACAGACCCTAATCTTGTTCTACACTGCACGGAACTGCACCAGCAGACATAGATCATCTTTATGAGGCTGACTCTTATCTAATGCTCATGTTCCAATCATAATTTACAGGCAAGAGCTGTTTTGCAGCAATATTCTAACACACAGCTAAAAATAAGGCAAGATTAAGCTTGTTTGTATTTTTTTCCAAATTGTCTGAAAATCTGCCGTATCATTTTATAGCTTACAGTCCCACTGACTGTTTCAGTAAGCAATGACAGAAACCGTCTGTGGGGCATACAAACTGGAAGGAAGTTTTATTAATTTCCGTGCTTAAAAAAATTTACATTATTGTGATTTCAGAGGCTCCTGAGTGATTTCGAGATCACAGTTTTGCCAGGTCCCCTGAATGATTTACTGATTCATTTTTTTAAATCCCAGTTCCCTGAGTCATGAATTTATATAAGAATTTCAGCCTCTGCCAAAAAATATTCAACCCCCTATAACTGTACATGAAACCTTGAGTGTGAAATGGAAATATGGAAAGTAATATATCATTCCATGTAGGATTGGCCTGAAAGAGATTTGAGTCTTTGTTACTTCTCTTTGAGGGAGGGAAAGGAGGGAGGTAGGGAGTATTTTTAATCTGAATTACCTGCAAAATTACATGCAAAAATGCAATTCAAATCATTTACGAGCTTGAACCCTCACATCTGCTACCTGTATTCTTGGGGTAACAGATATGTCAGCTTCAGGCTTTCCCCAGGTGGTTGTGAGAACAGGCAGACCTACACTAGTCTCTACAAAGCTGTCCTGAAGTCAGATGCTGCACCAAAGGCTGTGTATTCCCAGGAAACCCTATTGCTATTAGAGGGAACTAAAAAAAGACAGGAGAAGGAAAAGAAAAGAGATTAGGAAAGGACCAAAAATGTCATGCTAATTAGGGCCAAACTGGAACCATACAGAAATCTTCACATCAACAGCAATGAGACTGAAAATAATGTATAGCTAAATAAAGTTCATATATTTAAGCAAAACAGGGTTTACTTACTTCTCTACCATTTGAAATAAAATATACTTCTGGCTATGCGTGGAGATTTTGTTAAAAATTGAAGCTAAGGCTCAGTCCACAGACTAACTTTGTTTGAGTATTTTAATTAATTGAAGTGGGTAGGCAAAATCTTCAAAAACTCTGCAATTATCTTCATGTGTTGTGATAAAAGGAATGGTTTTGTTCTCACTTTAACTGTCTACTGGTTGAGCCAGTCTGCATGCAATTAGTACATAAAACAGTTGCACAACTTAAAAAAAAAAAAGCATTTCCTATGTATCATCACTTGCTCAATTACTATAATACAAATTTCTCTTTCAAAACAAGGTGCAGCTCAATACAAGCATATATAAAAATAAACAACTGAGGAGGGATGAGATTAGGCAAAGATTTCACCTTTTTCCCAGCCCCTAAATGAAGCTGAAAGACTATATCCTTTTCTCTCACAGCTCTTCAATGTGTGTGGTCCAATTAATGGTTTCATTATCGGTTCATTTTTCCTTATATGTGTTAAGAAGCTCGGGTGATTGATGATCTTTGAAAAACTAATGTTTCACCTCCAAAATCAAATCAAATCAAATCAGGGAGGAGAGGAGAAGGAGGAATCCATTATCTCACTTAACACTGTGAGGAAATGCAAGGGTTACCCTTCTGGTCTATCTTGTTAGATTCACAGCAGCTATTACGCTTTGCCCAACATACCCATATTTCTTCCCTCCTTAATCCCCTCTGAAGCAAGTAAAAGATCATACTTACCGGCCTTAATGTGGACATCCTGACTTCTGATTTTCCCTGAAGGATTTTCAGCTGTGCAATAGTAAGTGTTATCATGGATTAAGTTATTAAAGCTTGAAGGAGGGAAAGGGAAAATTTGGAGAGTGCCATTGGGGTGGACGTGGCGGATCCCTGGGACATCGTAGATCTCCTCGCCCGTTGCTAGGTACCATCTGAGCGTCACAGGAGGGATCCCTGCTGCCGGACAGGGTACCAATGTCCCTGTGGTGCTAGCAAACACTACCTCTTGCAAAGATGCATTGACAAAATATAGACTGGCATGTAGATCTTCACTGAAAACTGCAAGACAAAAAAAGGAGAAAAAAAAAAAAACAGGCCTTGGTCAGATAAGAAATTTCAGCTACACACAGGATAATTTGACTGTTTTCTGCTATAAAATCAATTACGAACTGCTATGAGGCCAAATGAAGGTAATTAGAACATTTGGATCCTAATGCAAGCTAATGTTTCTCATTTTTAGAAGAAAATATCACTAGATTAAATCCATTATGTAGTTTGGATCTGAAAATAAAATGGGAATATTTTTACTTTGTACTGTGAATAGAAACAGATTTGATGATTTCTGCATTTGCCAATGCTTTATAAAACCAGCCAAAATCTATCAGTAATCTATTTCCATGTAATTTCTAGTAACTAATTTTCTGTCAGTAACAGTTTCTGTTAGCATTTATACCTTTATTTATACAGTCTTTCTGCAACAACAATAATTTATAATGAAATAAGTAGAACTGTGTAAACACTGTTATAAATTCTGCAGTTCCTTAATAATAATACATACCGGTATTTAACACAAGTGTAATTTAATAAATACATTATATAATCTGGATTGCTCTTTCCTACAAAAACTTTGAACCCAAAGTGCAGAGGACACTCATGGTAACCTTGACTCTTTGATCTGTATGACTATATTCCTCCCCAGCCTTAAGTAGCAGCCTTTGTCACACTGGAAAATGTTAGTATTGGTCAGAACACAAGATCATCCCTTGCTGCCATGGGCTCTTCAACTGTTACCAGATGGCTCAAAGGTTCTCCAACATTTCATCCAAAACACCTTCCTAACACTTTCCACTTGAGACCTCACCAGTGCAACTCGTATTTTTTTGTGTGTGGTTTTCAATAAACTATGAAGAGACATTGCCGATAAAACTTGCCATTTTTCCCGACACAAACACGAAAACAAAAACTTGCATCTTTTACTGAATCTTGATTGAGGTGAATTCTGGCATGATTATCTGGAGCAAGTTAGGTAAGAAGTAAGTTTTTTAAAAGGTGGTCATAATGCATCAGGCCCAACTAAGCATCAGTGAGACAGATTTCAAGGTTAGACTCCATCTGCACAAGACAGATGTTACCATCCTACAGATACGCTTAGCAACCTCAGTGCAAAGGTATGAAGCACACAGGGTCTACCTCTGCCACTTAAGTAGCTGGAAGCACCAAATGGAATATTTTTCCCCTCTTATCTTTTCTGACAGCTTGAGGCAAAAAGATAAAAGGTGGGAAGCGATTCTTTTCTAAATCTTGGCACTGACCGTCATCCAAGTGTTTCCCACAAGAGAGTGGGATTGGAAACTCCTAAAAAGGAAGGAGTAAGAGGGACCCTCCTAAAGGGAGAGGGCTTCAGGCAGAGATTTCTGGCATGCAGGAGGCAGTCAGATAAATTGGTATCACAGAGCAAGATGAAAAGCATTTGGAGATTTAGAAATAAGAAACTCCAGGCATTGGAGCCGATGAGGTCCTGCATACAGATGAGGCAGGTGTTCGTTCAGAATAAGCCCCTTGTAAGAAACATTTTTTTCTGTTTGGCTCAGCCCAAGTAGAAATCTGGGTTTCTGGAAAGCAAAAAGATATAATAGGACTATGCATAGGAAAAATCAGGGCTGAATAGGATGGTGGCATTTTTATATAATCACATTTCTAATTATAGTCATACTATGAAGCAGAGAACAGAATTGTTTGTAATATAATAGAAAATAAAAAATAGCATTGTTCATCTGCTATACAAGTTTTTCTCTACAAGTGAAACAATCAATAGGGCATTTGAATTTCCATTGGCAAAGACAACTATCTATCATACAAAAGTAATAAATACAGTTCACACTTGCCAACTTTTATCATACTCCACTATTTCTCCACAGACATTCAGGTAAAAACAATAGATTTTCTGGCTGAGGATGAAGAGATGGATACCAAAATAAAAACACCATAAAAATAGAGAATACCAAGGACTAAGTTTGACACCTTCATAGAATCCAGCTTTCTAATCAAAATGCAGCACAGCCGAACTAGAGGCTCACACTGGCAGCACATAACAATGAATTTTTCCAGCTGCATTGTATATCCTATAGGAGCTTTCACTACTGTTGATGAACTTTCCATCCATCAACCTATACAATAGTTCTTCATTTTAAAGTAGCATCTGGTCCACATTCATCTTAATGGCAGACACAAACATGCTAGGATCCCTGGAAAATAATTGCAGTGCTATAATACATACACATATACACAGTGCTGACAATCCAGATGTATTTTGTGGCAGAAAGCAATGTGTAGGCTACTTGAATACATTCGACAGCGAGAATGGGATTTCATGCAGAATCTTTTATTAAAGAGATATTTCTCTGTAATGTTCCATAGGAAGAAAGTGATTAGCTGGATAACAAAACAACAACTATATCAAAAGTGAATTGAAACTGAAACAAGTCAAAGACGATATGTAATTATATGTTACTTTATCTTAATGGTAAAATATGATCTGACTAACCACCATATTTTACGGTAAGCAGCAATAAGCTCAGACTAGAAGTTGAAAGGAAGAGCATTAGGGGAAATTGATGAATGTTAGATATAAAACAATAAAGAGAACTGCCTGTAGAAGAGAGTAAACTGAGAATTAAAGGAGAAATAAAAATCAGACTCATTCTACCAGCTGCTTGTATGCTATTCTGAAAACAAAACTTGTGAAGTGTTTGATCTCCAGAACAATGACTAAAATTGTGACAGCCCAAGAAAATTAGCTACACATGGCCTTGACAAAGAAACATCAGCATTTTCAAAGAGATGGCAACAGTCCAAGGGAAGAAAAGGCAAAGATTCCTCCTGAATAAGATTTATTTATTACTGAATATCAATAACACCTGAGGGAAATAGGAGCAAGCCTGCATCTCAGCCTGCATCTCAATGGATGCCCAGACTCCCATGACAAGGTAGAGAGCAGCCTGCACCTGCTAGGGCTTCAGGGCAAGAAGGCCTATAGGAAACCGATACACTTAAGCGTGGGCTTAGAGGAGCGCGCAAGGACATCACCAGATCGATAAACAGAGGGCAAGAGGCACTTGTTGAAGCTCAGGTTAAGTAGACACCATAATCGCATTCACATAACAAAAATGGGAAGGAGGGAAGGAAAAGGAAGGAGGGAAGGAAAAGGAAGGAGGGAAGGAAAAGGAAGGAGGGAAGGAAAAGGAAGGGAGGAACGGAGGCTTTTATTGTAAATTTAATCAAAATACCTTAGACTCAGCTACTTGAAGTGGTAAGAGAAGCTGACATAATATAACATGCAAGGAATTTTCTCCTGCTTTTTCAGGGGACACAGTGTCGCCACACTGTGCCTAGCAAAGTGCTGAACCTGTCAGCAGGCTATAAAATTTATTTTATCACTTGAGAAATCTCCTGTCAAATAAATGGGCTTATCTCATGACAAACTGGACAGTGGGGCTGCAAGTTGAGCACACTCAGAAACACACAAAAAAGGTAAAATGAGCATGGATTTGAGCCTGAGTAGGTAAAGTGGGAAAGATCTAGACTAGGCTTTTCCTTTACTAAACCCAAACCTACTGGCATGAATGAGATCGGATACATTTTTTTGGCCTGTATAGAGGTTATCTTTTCTTTTATCTGGCACATCACTCCTTTCTCGAGGTCTCCAGGACACTGCAGCTGCTGTTAAACTGTAGGTCATACATATACTGTATATTTGAAGGTCTTATAGTGGGGCTTGACAAATAACATTTCTGCTACTCCTGCTAACAAAGGTCTCATTTATCAAGGCTTCATTATACATGTCTCAAGATAAAATAGGCTGAAAGTGGTGTTTTATGATGCCCTTTTTTAATGGGAGAAAGGAGGAGCCACTAAGACATAATGATGAGAGATGATGCTACATTTAAATTATCATCCTAAGTAAGGCTCTGGCTTGTTCCATACAGGATCTAGTGTCCTGAAGGGCTCAGCACCAGCTGCAACAAAACAAAGAAAAAAGATACGCAATGGAGAACTGTGAAACTATCTGTCCAAAGTAGGGCATCTTCTTCCCCTCCTCCATCGTTCTTTGTTTATTCCAACCTCAAACTTAATTCATATTTTAAAACCCTTTCTAAACTGAATCCAGAAATGAAAATATTCAGGCTTTTCAGAGTTTAGGTGTAATACAGTAAGTACATTTTGAACCTGTAAAACACAGTGCTAGAGCACATTACACTATCTCTGTCCTGTGCACTTCCTTTTAACCGTGTTTTCTTTCATATTTTCATAAGCTAAAATATTTGTGATCTTCACAGCTAGATTTTCAAAATTCCAAGTTTCTCTTTGCATTTTATGTAACTGACCCCTTAAAGTCCTCATTTTCTCATCATGAAAGAACTGGGACACCTTTGAACAACAGACAGGTCGTGGTTCCGCCTTTAGGAATGGCACACAGGACCCACAGACCAGCATCCCTTTACTTGCATATATTAGAAATTTCAATTTGAACTCAATATATTTAAAACTCAATACTCAATATATTTAAAAATATTAAGAAAAAAATCTGTGAGTAATATTTTATATTTAAATTACCTTTTCAGTCTCAGTCATAGGCTAAATTTTATTTCTGTACTATTTATACAAGAAGAAAGTCTGGCCCTAAATGAATAAAATTTTCAAAACAAAGAAAAAAATATTTCTCATTACCCCTTTGATTAAACAAATCCAGCATGAAATATTTATATAGCTAAAGTAATATATATGCAACAAACTGAAAGTCTGGAGCAAATAGGCCACTGAGATTATTTAGACAAAATAATAATCAAAGTAGAAAACACTGCATAATTAAGCAGCTGACTGCTCTCTTCCACCACAGCAGTTTATAACAACATATTTTGAAATTGTTTGCTACTGGAACGTCAGTTTCATCACAGCCTATTTCCTCACTTTTTCTCCCCAGTGACACTGTGATCAGTGAAGTGGACAACAATCAAGTATTTTCTTTAGATTTAATAGACTGTATAAGGAACTGCCTTAAAATTTAATACCTCACTGTTAAAACACCACCAATTCAAACACAAGAAACTTCAAAGCAAACCCAAAGAGTACAATAAAAATGTAAAAAAAAAAAAAAAAATAGAAGGAAAGGCAGCATAGAATATAATCGAAACTTTGCCTCCACTGGAAGTCAGTCCATTTAGAACTCTTCTTTTTCAGAAAACTCCTTCCCAGGAGACTGTCTCTTGCAGTCTGAACCTGGGAGAGCAGCTAGCTGGGACTATTTCATACCATTGTGGGAGAATCCACTCCCCATTCAGCCCCAAAGTTGCAGGCACAAAGGAGGATGAGACATGGTAGCTTGAGTGGTTAAGGATCTGGGAACCCCGGTAGTCTTACCAAGCCATACAGCACCAATCCATTATTTTAAAAATAATAATAACAATTTATCAGCAGCCTGTGGGCCTTCTGGAGGAGTGCTTTTCCCTGAGAGACCCTATGTGCCATGCCTAGGTCAGAAGGGTAGCCTCCTGAGCCTCCTGTAAAGCTGAGGGAGAATGACAAGCCTAAGGTACAGGCAGTTCAGACCTCCTCAAAACAAATAAATACTTTACAAGGAAAAAGAATTGCTTGGAAAACTATAAATATTGATGACATTAACATCACTACTCAATTACAAAGTAGCAGGACAATGTAGGAACCTAGAGAATTTTTTTCAGCTATTGTGCAAAGATGAGTGATGGGGAATTACAATAATCTATCTGTGGCCATGTCTCCCTCTAGGGGTTTGCCCCAATGACTAATAGAGGGTATGAGTGATAAACATTACAAATTTTATTAGAGTAAGTGAATGACCTTTTATAATTTTTAGCTTTGTTTCTGACCCTGACATGAGTTTCATATGGCTCTCTAAACTGATGAGGATTGGATAGTCTCCTTCATTTCGGAGGAGGAGAAGAGAAAAAAAGAGCTTACACAAAGAATAAAAATGAAGTAGAGGTAGTGCAGGCTTCTTCTAGAACGGGCTGGAAGAGGAAAAATGTACTCGATGAAGATGCTATGACCAGATCTTACAGTATAGTTTCCTAAAAAGAACTAGAAGAATGAACAAAAGAAAAGGAGACAGTGAAGAAAATCCTGAGAGAATACATCACAAAATAGTTTTAATATTGAAAAAAGTGAAATCACAAAAATTGCCTTGAGATAAAGTATAGCTAACAAACAGATGAGTATATTTAATTACTACACTAGCATAAATAAATACAAGAGCACTATTTAAACTACACCACACATAATTCTAAGTCAAGTCAACAAAAGAGTCAAGGGAAAAGCATATTTATTTGCTATAAGCTCACTTGATCTCCTTGATCGATGTTACTTTCTTGCAAACTGCTGAGAAAAGCAAAAAAAGGAAAAAAAAACCTGCATTTGTCATCTGCTCAAAAAGATAGGAATATAGCTCTGCACTCTGCCCTGGCCAGATTAAAGATGCTAAAGAAAACAACTGGCAAAAAAAATGCTTTTTTTCCCTAGAAAAATATACCTTCTAGAGATGAATGCTGAAGCATCCATTGCTCTAACAAAATAAATTCTCTGATCTTCTTACAGAGGCCTCAAATGGCCTCCTGAACAGAGAATAGGCAAAAGTGAGAAGCATCTTTTTGGCCAATATTTCTACTGGAGAATGTCAATTTGTCAAAAATGATACTTTGCATTCGTGAACTGTTAGCAGTCCTGGAAACGCCAATCTGCTGGGCTCCAGGTTCTCAGTGACACTTGCTAGGGACTCGATCATCATGCAGGAAGGGTCAAGACCCAGCATATCCTTAGGTTTCAAAGACTAAAGTCTCTGAATTTGGTTAAAATGTGCCTTGCATTTGAAGTAAACACACTTCTTGGATTTAAAGTTTACACAGCCTTGTGAATCATGGTGTTAGTTACTGCACTATGAAGCAATGAAAATATCAAAAGAAGAAGAAGTACACAAGGATAGAAGAGCTGATTAATACTTGTACTATTTTCATTTATATAATTATATCAATGTTAATATTCAAAGAGACATTTTTTTACAGAATATATGAACTCTAAATGCAGGACAGTTTCCCACGTAGTGTGTTCTACACAGAAATTCTGTTCTACAGTGTAATGCTGGCCCATATTTTAAAGCTGAACAGCATACAAATGCAGTGTGTCCAAAAGGAACAAAAAAAACAAAACACGTTGTTTCAAATTGCCACTCTCACTCAATGTGCTAGTGCCCAACCTTTTTGTTCCAAAGGGATATTCATTTGAATCAGTTTCAAAATCAGACTCTCTAATGAGGATAATTAAGTATGTAATTGTTTTGCTTACCAAAAAAAAAAAAAGAAGAAGAAAAGAAAAGAAAACACAACAGAAAAAGCATGCAATTTTACATTATTATTCTCACAGGACAGCAACTTCTATTAAATCAAAGCAGGCTTCCACAATTAAAATAAAATGTCCCCAGGTCAAGCCACAAAAAGAAGTGGAACTCACAAATGAGTTGCATCTCTGGAAAGAGAAGAAATGTGGGTTTTGGTGGAGTGTACTGTGGGGACCCAAGCACACAAACATGCTGAATGTTTGCTGAATGCAAAAACAAAACAGCTGCAAGTCATGGGTATCCTCTAATCAGCCAAAAAAAAATGCTTCTCAATAGATGTTTTCTTTTAATTCTGCTCTATAATGAATGTAATGAAAGAACATAAATTCATGCAGAATAGGTATTCCAGTGCTTGTTTGGCTATAAATTTTCAGAGCAAGCCATTTGTGAACATGACCACTTGGTTTTGGGCTTCCTGGCCTGCTGTGCATTCCCAAGCTGCTGCAGAACATGCAGTACATCTAAAGCATTTTGTTGCACTAACGCTAATCCACAATTGTGCTAGATTTTTCCACCTGTGAAGACAAGCTCTCCATTTGACTGTATTCATTTTGACAGTCTGCTCATCATATTAGCCAAGGCTGGCTTGGACTGAGTCACAACATCATCCTGCCTACCCTTCCCCATCCACCACACACAGCACTGAGAGGAGCATAGAGCTGCTTCCTTAAGGCAGGGAAGCAAAGGGAACACAGCTCCCTGACTCGCTCAAGGGACAGCTCTCAACTAATACAGAACTCAAGCAATGGGAGTAAAGGCCTAAAAACAGCACACAAAAAAGACCACAAAGCAATTGCTTCCGGGCAGCACAAACAGCCGGTACCAACAGGTCTCAGCAGATAACCACACTTCTGCAAAGAGAACAGGAGTTGCCTATAATATTTTTATAATGGAATTGTCAAAAGGTTCTTACAGTGATTTGGCTTTAGTAAGCATCAAAATAAAACCAGTAATTATGTAGGCACTAAGTAGCTCAAATACTACAACACTAGTAGGCATAATGAAGAAAAGAAGCCTCATTAGCCTTCAGTTAATGCTCACAATTTTCCTAAACTGCTTTTGATATTACCATGAAGAAACAATTTTTGTTTAGAACTCACTCAGTGGAAAGAAAGCAAAATGGATTGGCTACTTCTGTACAAGATTAGCAATGATCAGTTGCTGGGGAAAAAAGAAAGCCCCCCAGAAAAACACAAACATCACCAGTAGGAGATCTGCAAAACAGTCTCAGTGGTTGGTTTTGTTTCTTACTAAAAACAAACAAAAACAACGTTTTCTCCTGGAATGCCCAATTCTGGAGTAAACGCAGTCTAGAAATTTCTATAGTTTTACTCTGTAACTTATGTATTACAGCATGCAGAGAAAAGATATTTCAAATTACATGTAACCCAGTTCAAGGGGAGCACTATATTTCTTTTACCCAATGAATTCAAGGGGCTTGGTTTTGTTGAAGAAGAAAATATTGTAAAAAAGAAATGAAATATATCTAAAATAAAAATAGGGAGATAACTGTCATTTTAATTTCTATCTCATCTAAAACTGAGAGAGACCAACAGAAAAATAACTTCTGTAACAGCAATGTAACATTCTGAATGACCCCAGGGCACATCCTTAGTGCTCCTTAACAGTGATTTCTCTTCAGGCTGAAAATCAACTATTTGTTTCCTATTTCTTTTTTTTTTTTTTTTTTTTTTTAAATTTTGA
>JAWLRI010000285.1:5145099-5178737 GCA_034781795.1 Crypturellus tataupa
TCCCGCCGCCGCAGCCGACCTCCTCCGCCGCCGCCTCCTCGGGCGCTCACCCCGCCGGGCTGCGGTCCTTAAAGCAGCAGAAAAGTCTCCACGGCGGCGGGTGGAAAACGCAAGACCGAAAATAAAAGATTTTTTTTTTTGGTCCCTCTTCCCGGTTCTGTATGAGGGCGTTAGTGGTGCCAAGTGTGCAGAGAGTGCACACTCATCGCTGGCGATGTGCTCTAGATAGATGGCACTCTGGAGGGGCTGCTGCCAGAGAGTGTTCCGCTGACTTTTTTGCAGCACAGGGTTTACCTGCTTTTAGGGGTGTTTAATCAGTCTTACAAAATCGTAATTTTAAAGCAAGTATTCGACGGTTGACCTTTTTTACTTGCAATATCCTCGCTGAGTTGTAAATCTTTTAGCGAACGGAATAGCTTAATTTCCCACTTTCGCGTAAATGACAGAATGTATTACAGCTCTCCACAATGTCATATTTTGTGCTAGACAGGTGACAGTGCCTGTCTGACTTGAGATCTAGACAACAGATCCTATTCCCAAGCCCTGCAGACATTTAGCTCATTATCCTCCTGGGACAAATGAAACATCTTCTCTTTGGGAGCTCCCAGCAAAGCAGCAGTTTCAGGTTAAGGGATCGTAAAAGTGCCTTTCCTTAGAACTAAATTGTAGCCACATTGGCAGCAAAACAGGAATAGGCCTTTAAGATGGACTCACGATCGACTCAAAATGGACATAGGTCTCAGGAACATCATGATACGCAGAAAAGGCCACATGAGAGAACACCTGAAGCAGTTATATAATCAGCAGAACAAGGAACCATGATAAAGATAAGGCATAAAACTTAATAAAAAAAAAGATTAGATGTAGTGCTTGAATTGGTGAATAAGAAGAAAAGTTAGTAGCTGCAAATTCCCCGAAGCATTTAGTATATAGAATTAGTTATCTCTGTAACCACTGGACAACTTAGCAATATTATTTTCTGGGAAACATTTCACAAGAAGAAAAGACAAGTCAGTATGTGTATACTTGGCCTAAGAGTAGGTTACTGCAGTGTCAGAAATACTGCAGTGGGGAACACATCTGGTTACAGAGAGGTGAAATAAAGGTAGCAGATCATGCATATGCCCAGTAAGAAGCAGCAAGTTCTGCGCATATATCAGGTGTGAGAAGAGGGAGCTGTCACAAGCAAACTCCAAATCATGGACCTGAGTAATTGAAAGGATGGGAATGTTGCTGGCAGTGACACAGAAAGGGCTGGGGAATTAGGGGCAGGTAGAAAGATGGATATGGTCTTGATCGTGGTGTGTTTAGTTTTTCAGTAAGATATTTAGAAATTTAGCTAAGTCATTTATATATACTCTCTAAGTATTAGTAGCCCTGAGAGTAAATGTAGCTCCTCACAAGTCCTGCTAAAGAATTTTTGGAAAAGAAAGGAAAGGAAAAGGAAAAAAAAACTTCAATTTTCACATTTGGGCCAACTACAAAAACAGTGAGTTAATTATTTGTAAGGATCTAATGATGGACTTAGGTTCTTTTTTTCTTCATATGTAAAACAAATAAAGAAGAGTACCAATAAACCTTATACAGAACAGTATCGTGTTTTTTCTTTTTTCCTAAGGCAAGATTCCAATATCCAGAAACATTCTCCTTGGAATTTCACATATACTTGCTTCAAGAAGAAACAACATATCAATAGGGAGGCAAATATTTCGTTTTTGGTTTGAAATAATCAGAATTGCCTGACAAACAAACAGAGGAAATAAATGTCAGGTGAATTTATTGTTGATTCCTGTATTAATAAGTATTTTTGCTATCTTGAATCTAGAGTTCGGAGTTTCCATTGCATCTGGTTTAACATAGACAACTAGGAATATATTTTAATCCTAAAACAAGATTATTCTGCGCACTGATTGTTTAACTGAGGACGGGGCTTTCCCAGCCTTCTACCATCACAGTTCATGGGCGAAATTTGCTAGTGTTCCAGGCTTGGTGCATGCTTTGACCCTACAATAAGCTCCTTTAAAAATCTCACGGTCAATAGCATCTAAATATATGGAGTCAACTTGCACAGAAACTACTTCAGGCGTCTCAGGGTAGACAGACGATAGTTGTACCTCTGTTAGGAAGACACGAGATCCACGGTGTTCATCATGACTTACCTTAGCTAATCCTAAGCCCTTACAATTGTTTCTCCAGACTTGGCAGTCTTTCATGCATTGTTTTCTGTGGTGCCTCCATGAGGTGGGACAGAGTTGTTCTGCCTCTATCACAGAAAAAAAAAAAATGAAACACAGGTAAATCAAGGGCTAAATCACTGAGGGATTCAGTTGCTGCAATAGTCAGCACTGTAAATGTCAAATATTAAGTGTGGCCTGATACATATGGAAACACATGTGGTAGGCACGCAGCACTCTGGCACTTCATATCAAAGAGGTAGGAACCACAAAATGAGATTCAAGGAAAGGTGAGATACCACCTCAACTAATAACTAGGAGAGAGGTGCCTTAGTATGAACTAGGAAGTGGGCGCTCCTGCAGTTAAGTGATGAGATCACATCAATCATGTCTCAGAAAAAGCGGAGGAGGAGACAGTGGCTTCTGCCCTTGTACTACACTCACCTGCTGTGAGTGACTCGGGTTCAAATCATTTTCTGAGAAATATTAAAGAAAAGGTCAAATCTAGACACCCTATCCTCTTCATGGTAGCTTGTTTGCCTAGGAGACCTGCACTCTGCTCATTTTTTGTCCAAATTCTTTTCAAGTCGCAAGAGCAAGGGCTGCTATAGGATGCCAAATGCAGGTATGTATGTCTAATGCTCTATATATTGCTATGGAGATAGTTCTAAGAGACAAAATTATTAAGAATCTCATGAAAGATCTTATCTTCATGTGAAAATTATTTTTAATACCTTTTTAAAAGTACCTAGGATCAATCCTTCCTCTTCCTCCAGCATTTGGATCTGGTTAAATGACTGATCATGTGAGAAATCATGCCTGGGCCTCTCCTCACGTCTGTGCTAGACCAAGTTCCACACAAGGCTCAAGTTTAACCATGACATCCCACATTTGTAAAAAAAAAAAAAAAGTGCTCCTACGGATGGTTAAATGCAGTCTCGTCAACAGCTTCTAACTAAACAGGCACAAGGAGCAGGTGTAGTTTTAGAAAGACCTGAGTTACAGAGCTAAAACAGCAAGTGGCAGGTGCACTCTCTCAGTCAGGGATGCTGATACAATTTCTGCCAAATCTTCCAGTTGTTTTCCTCAGTCTTCGTCAGAGAGAAGATCAGTGAGCTGGCATTTCTCCAAGCCTTAGCCTCACTCAGGCTCCAACCAAATTGCTTATTCTAAGTATCAGAGTTAGATTAGATGAACATCAAAGCTAGGTGCTGTAAGTAAGCTGAAGGTAGCACACCCTGTGCCTTTTTTTTACACATCACCTCGACTTTTAGCTGCACATTGAACATACGGGGTGGGGGTGGTCACTTCAGACCTGTGAATTTTTGTCAAGCAGAGCCTCAGGGCAGGTGAGCAACTGCACAGTATCATTCCCCGCGATGCCACAAAGGGAAGCAAGAAGCCACTCCACAGCAGTGATACAATTTTTGCTAACACTTAAAAAAAGTCATCTGCCATCTGGCCTGAGTACCTGACCACTGCTGATAGACACAGCTCAGTTTCAGACCTCACCCACACCTGAAATCAGAAGGACCAGTGTCTTTTGCAGTGATGTCAATGACAGGCAAATGTTGGGCAGCACCAGGCAGCACTAGGGGTTTTGCCACTAGGGAAAACTAGGGAACTATCACTGCTAAAAATTAAAACACAGGGGTGATTTTTTTTTACGCATATGCCAGCTCTGATTTCCTTTCTCAGAGAGCTCCTCAGATGATTAGAGCTGTGTCTTACCACAGTTCATCAGTGGAAAAAGACAGAGACACATATTACAGCAAGACAGTTTTGGACAGAAGACAGTTTCTTGAGCAGATGTTTAAATAAATGTTTCCTTAAAAAAAGACAGACCTCGTTCTCCTGAAATAAAATACTAGCTCTATAACTAAGAACAGATCCCGTGTTTTTATAGTGATTCTCACCAACTGGAAACAGTAGGTGGTACCAATAAGGAAACAGCATGACTTAACTTTCTCTAGTTTCCTTTGGCATGGCAATAACCTCAAATAAAACTGCTCTCTCTCCAAGGCAACAAAACTCACGACTCCGCTGCATGTGGGAAACCCTTTGTCGGGGTTGATTGTTTTAAGTCTTCCGGATTTGAATTCCAAAGATCAACAAGGCAAGACTCCACGCAATAATAGATCAATAGCTAATTATTGATGGTCAAATAACTGATTCATGAATGTAAAACAAGCAGTACTTTTACAGTACTGCTGTTAGCATGCAAAGTTATCTCGGGGATTACTCAGGAAAGTGTGGATGAATTGCTATCAGGCTTCCATTTCAGATACTTAGCCTTACAGTTGAGAGGGCTGTGGGCAGACTGGTTCACATGGCCTTAGTCATGTGGCTTCAGGTGAGGTAAACTGCTCACTGGAGTGGCATCTCAGGCTAATCAGCAAATAGTCCAAACATTAAAAACACAAATGCACGTATATACACTCACAAACCACAAACAAAAACAATGCTGTGGGTCAGCTTCAGAAGAATACTTTCTTTGGGTCACTGACTCAAATATTGTTGGTAGGACTCCCGTCTGAACGATAGCTAATTTATACTGGTTCTTGCCTGACCACCTCATAATGTCTTGATGTGCCTGAACATGCCCAGGCAGGCAAGTCAACACCCGCTGGCATACCTTTACAGTCTGGTACCCCATGACGGGCGCGAGGGAGCTCGCTTCTCACTTGGTTCCCTTGGAGTGACAGATCCTGCAACTTCATCCACTGCAAACTTCATGGAGACAAGTTTGAGCACCTAAACCTTACCACAATCCTATTTACTAACAGGGGAATGGGGTCTGACTACCAAATCAAAACATTTGAGTTTTGATATGGGACTGAAGCCCTAGGATGAGCTGGCATTATTAACCCTCAGCCACACATTTCACTTCTCGCAGTGGCTTCCTTTGCAGAATGGGACGAGGGCTTGTCAGAGGGCTCTCATGTCGGTTTATCCCAGATCCTGGAACCAGCTCCACAAGAAGGACTAACACAGATATTTTCATCTTCTACTCTAAGTCCAAGGTGGATTTGTTTACCTTCTCTGAAATCAAGACAAAGCAAAAGGCAGATATGCGTGTGACATATACTTGTAATACATATGTAAAGAAAGCTAATAGCACATGACAGATGCCGGTCGTGCTGAGACAGCTCTTACTCTAATGATAGGCATGGCCACAAGACCCAAATGTATTTTCTATTTTTCTGGAGCACAAATCTAAACTACAGGACTGCTGGAATTACAGGACTGTGATATATTGATATATGCACAAAAAAAAAAAAAAAAAAAAGCTTAAGTTCATTAGCGTTCTTAGTCACCTCAGCTGCTGTAGTTTCCTAGCTGCAAGAGGACCATGCTTTTTGCTTATGTTGTTTATGTTATGTATGTCAGCCTCTTCAGTAAAGACCTATGAACCTCCTTTTTTGTGACTTGCTAGCTAAAACTACGCCTTCATATCTGCTGACTCTGCATGACTCAGATTTCTAGCTGTCCTGTTAAGACCCAAAGTAGTAATATTGTTTTAAAGCATCATCCTCAACAATAGCATCCATAAGGATGAAGGAGATTTTTTTTTTTAATACCTGACTGGAGCAAAACTGTTTATTAGCCCTCAAGGAATTGTTGTTTTATCAACTCTGCCATTGCGGTGTGTGTTCCTCGCTCCAGGTAGAAAATAATACCTTAGAAATGTATTGGTTAATAAATCAGTGTAAGATTTTAATATTAATAATCCCCTTGATACTGATTTTTACCAGGTACCACTCTTAGTTGCTGCTTTGCTAGCATGTTAATGGGTCATTAACTAAAACCAGTCATTAACTGCTGTTGTTACAGTTTCCATAAGGATTTATTAAGGCAACTTTATGTATTATTTAAAAAATAAGTTCATAGTTTTAAAAGTTTGTTTCCCTCAGACTTCCACTGTTACTATTTCAAAGGTAGAAATATTTATCAAACACATACTCTCTCTCCTCAAGGAGGAAGTGTATGTGTTAAAAAATGTGAATATGTGCTTTATTTCAAAGGAATAGCTTAAAGAGGTGGAACTAGTATATATAAAAAAGAATGTCTCAAGAAGCTGGATTCATGACTATGATTAAAACTACTAAGTGGAAGTTCTTCCTCACACAACACATTAGTAAACTGTGAAACTCATTGCCACTACAAGTCATTAAAGCCAAGATCATATCAGGATTCACCACAGAGTTCAAACTTTATATGGATTTTAGGAATTCTTCCATATGGGATATTCCCGCACATTAGAATTGTCTTAAACTGATACATGTGGCTTAGAATCACAGTAATGACTTCCTGAGGTAATTAATTCCATATTTTAAATTAAATTTGTAATTATTAGATACCAGAATGACATACTTGGAAAGCTGTAGTATATTTGCAACTCTATAATTCTTGAACATTTTTCTTGTTAACATCTATGCCAGGATACTGAACCAGAGTGAGGTCAGCATGAAAAGATTTACATTCTACATTTCCCTGACTTTTCTCTCTCTTCCTTTTGTCTCTTGATGCAACTGTTTTGATTTAACCTGGCTCCTGCTAAGATGTACAAATGTGTGGGAAAGAAAGAGATGGGAGAAGGAACTTTGCCTCACTTAAGTGCAATGCAAGAGGTTAGTTCCTGTGGCTGCTGTTGACTTTTCAGAGAGTTTCATGGTAAGATGGCACTGGGGGAGATATTACTGTATGTTGGATGTTGCATGAGCAGAGGCTGTTAGCATCAAAAAGTATTGAATACTCAGACTCCTTAAAAATACATTTTAAATTATATTGTCATGAAAATTGGCAGACTTTATTCATTGTCAGCTTATGTGAACCAAAACAAACTCAGTCATCAAGCCACAGTAATTTAAATCACCACAGAAATAAAACTATGATTTACTGGCTTCTAAAGATTAGTAACCTGGTACTAAATGGTTCAAATTACATCCTATATTGTTATCTGTGGATAAGCTAAAATTATTTATGAATGCTATATTTTCTCCAAATGGCCTGGATTTATGTCATCTCTGTAAGGCAATGTTATAGAGATTCATCTAAAAGTATTGCAGTGATAATATCTTAATTTATACCTCTTGGGGAAAAACAGAGAAACACAAGGCTTGTGAATGATATCTGATGATAAAACTTCATGACTTCCCTTTCTTGAGAAATCATCTGTGAAATGTTCTTGTATATTAAAAAAAACCCTTCAGTACTATCCCTTAAGACCTTTTCCCACTGAGGTTCTATAGCTGAATACTGATTCATGAAAACGCTTGTTTTTGTGCCTGATTAATTATAATATTTATAGCTAGAGCTGAGCTGTCTCCTTTTTTTTTTTTTTTTTTAACCAGCAAATGCTAGTTAACCGAATAACTGGTTGCTCTGAAACTGTATTGCGACTTTGTACAGCAAGAATTCATGTTTTAAAAAGAAGCAAGGGCAGTGTATACTATCAACAAGTCATGTGTAACTGTTTTTACATAAGGCAGCGTGTTCATAATCATAAAAATCAGAGTTCTCCAGATCCAAGTGAATCTCACAAATAAAAAGGGCTCATGTGTGATCATTAGAAACCCTTTCTAGCCTGATAAAATTCACAGATTTTTTTCCTCTAAGTAAAGAACATGGTGCTCCAGATCTAAAGGGTAGAAAAACATATGAATATATGAGTTTAAGACCATTTTTAACCAAGATAAAATTTACCATATAATATATTATCAGAATTAAACAATTACAGATAACATCTAACTATGTGAAAAGATGTCTCACACAGGAGATGGGAAAAGATCCCAAGATTCACAACAAAAGTATTTGTTAAGAGTTTAGTACTATGCTCCAACTAAGGTCACAAAACCCTGCTTTGTTTATTCCCATTCACAAATCCCCAGTGTGATAAAATAAGCTCCTTTTAAGTTCCATTAAGAGCCTTAAATATGAAGCCACCTTCTCACTTCCATTCAGGAAACCATGAACCAGCTTTCAGTTTTCATGATCAACAGGCATGCTAGCCTTATATATCCATTTCTATCTCAAATACCTGTATTTTTATTCTCATGCCCTCCTTCCTACCTCAAAAAATAGAAAATTATCCTCTGTTCAATTCTTTCTCAGGTTCTCTCTCTGCCATGATCTGCCATGATGATGTCATTATAATTTTTACTCATTTTGTGAAAGAATCTGTAACTTTTGCTGAATTATTTTGTAAGCATTCCCAACCTTCCCAAAATACCCTCATTCACTTTTTGCTTCTTTTGCCTTCCAGTCCTACTCTGTCTTAAACACGCTGTATACTTTCTGCAACAAAGAATATCCTTTTTTTTAGACTTCTGTAATAAGCCTGTACAACATGTATCTGTTTCTTAGGGCTCAAAAGTGATATTATTAACCACAAATGATTGGAACTTACCTATACAGATGTGGAGTTTGAATTATGCCAATAGTGGGAAAAGAAAATGGAAAGAAGTGATTAATGAAAAGAGCTTATACTGCTGCTCAAGAGAACAAAATTGCATCTGATGATTTTCATAATATATAAGAATCATCCCACCCTCTTTTTTTTTATTAATAAACAATCGGAATTTCGGACATAGGCACATCTGGAACAATGTCTAATAGAACACAGAGTTTTTCATGACACCCTCACATTGATGACAGTGGGCTATATGGATACTACTGTTGATTTAGACCACTGCCACCAATCTAAGCCTATAGGATGGTTCTTCACTACTTTCTATCTTGCCTCATTTATGCCTAAGGAAAATAAACACTGGCCATTTTATCTTACTCTGCAGCATAGCTGAACTTGGAAGACAAGAGGACAAAACCCAACTTTTACACATTGCAATTCACTAATCATCTCACTAAGTAATTTAAATTAAAGCAGTAAAAAGCAAGGTGGAGCATTAGAAAAACTCATAAGGGTAAATCATAGCATACTTATTTATCATTCAGGGATTCATTGCTAGCTGATAAAATGAGACCACTAAATCAAATATATGCAAACGCCTAAGAAAAAAAAAAGTTTAATTAAAAAAATTGTGTGTCTCTGTCTTTTCTCAAACAATGAGGATGTTAATATGGGTATTCTGTTCTTATTTATTATCCATACTATATTAGCACCTACAAGACTCAGTTATGAACAATGGCCTTATATCATAGCAACTAGTCATGCTAGCCTTAATTTGTTTGCAGCTTAAGGAGAAAGGCCTATCTATATGGCCCAATACAGGCAGTTTCACATTAATCCTGACAGTCTTCTGAGTTGGCCAGGTATCAGTCAGCCCCAGTCCAAAACCCATAACATCACATGGAAGTGAAGTGGGGAAAAAAACATACACAGGAAATTCCATCTGATCTTCAGATTTTTTTTTTTTTTTATTATTATCATGATGACCAGGTTGTGGACTCTACATCAGAAATACAAAACCCAACTGAACATAGTCCTGAGCAAACTTCTTTAGTTGACACTGCTTTGAGCAGGAGGCTTGGACTAGATGATCTCCAGAACCAACTTCAACTCTTCTTTAATACTGTAATTCTTTTCCATAAAACTTTTTTTTAATAAAAAACTTTTAAAGAAAAAATTTAGCTACTGAAGAGAAACTGTCAATACTAGAAGAAAATTATTTCCATGCTAAGACAGAGACAGGTAAGGCAGATCACATGAGGTAGAATTCCTCTCTCCAAGGAAAAAAAAGCTCAGCCATCTTTTACCTGAACATCCAAAACTGGAAGAGGTGAATCCCAGCCCTCTAAACCAATCACTGTCAGCATCCACATTGCCAACATAGAGTAAAGCACAGAGCAATTAAATATATTCTATCTGGCATAACACATCACCATGAAAAAAATCAACATCCAGAGCTAGCTAATTCTAGCTAATTAGTCTGAGAGGAACGCAATGCTGACAAGGTAATATTGCTTCTGGCACCCACAATAACTCAAGTGTCTCTCTGTGACAATGTTTTTGCTGTTGTTGTTGTTCATTTGGTTTTGTTTGTTTGCTTGTTTTTTTCTTTTTCCCAGTGGCTGTATCTCAAGTGATTTGTTCAAGTCTATGACAAGCTAGGAATTGAATTTCATCCTAGGCAGTCCCACAATAACAGTCAAAACAGAAGACTGGTGCTCTTTTCCTGTATGCAAGTACTTAATATTACTATGGGGTGTAAAATGCTCCATGATGTCAGAATCTGACGCCAGATCTATAGCTTATTCTCACTTTTAAGGAGTTGTAGCTGTGCAAAGAGGGGGAACAGATCACTAGAGAGCTCACCTTGCAAGATTTTTAACAACCAAATCCCAACGTGGCTGTTAGAGAAAGATAGATGATCACGTTACCCACTGGCATGAGGAATCACACAGAGCAAAATCCGCAGCGGTTAGAACGCAGCTATATGGCAGCTCATGCTTGCATAATCGTATTAAAGACTTTCATTCATTTCTGCTTGTTAAAGTAATGTGATGACTTCCTCTAGTTTCAAACATGGCAATGAAAGGAAGCTTTACTTTCCTCAGCCCGCTGTGCAGCTTTAGTGCCAAAGGCAACAGCTTTTTAATCCAAAGCAAGAGTTACAAGATGAAATACGTTTACTAGGAAGAGGGAAAAAAAGAAACGAGAAACAAAAAATGCAAAAAAAAAGAAAAAATAGGCCCGTCTCAATTGCCCATGTATAACTATGTGAGCTAAATTAAAAACATACATTGTCAGCAGGAAACTCATTTGCGTGAAGAACTGTTGGCAGGTTTTGACAGCATACAGGTAGAGCTGGGTTACAGAGCTGCCTGTCTTTCCCTTTCTCTGGGCTGCTCAGTAGTATAGAAGAGTGGAGGAGCAATTTTATTGCAAGGCCAGGACAGCTTTTATGAAAGCAACATTCAAAGGAGAGTATGTAAAGGAGTGTCTGTTTTGGATTCCGTCTATAATGCAGAGCAGGATAGAACTAGGCTTGGAAACAGAAGCCTGTGGCTCTCCCTCAGGGAGTTTCTTCACAGTTACGGAGGTGCCAATTTTTAAACCCAAAGATTGAAAAGAAGCAATCATGAAAGGACAGGCACCTTCTCCTCCAGCCCCCTCAATCCTCTGTCATTTTAATAGACACAAAACAGTGGCATCGGTTCATTCCCCACTGCTGCCAGCTTTACATGGAGCACACAGACATGCATCAGGAGCACATGAATTAAAACATGAATCAGCAATATCTATGTGGCTTAGTTCTGGGCCATCAGGATTGAGGAGACTTTTACCCAGGGACTTCAATAGAACCAGAAACACACCCTGAATATCAGTGTTTCAGGTCTTATTCCCTTGCTATCCATTGCTATCCATTCTAAATGATACTAAAAAAGGCTTGAGACATAATTATCGTTTTTAAATCAGCTCGTAAACTCACTTCCACTGGTTACATAGGTTTTACAATCCCTCTTCACTATTGTGGTAACACCTACATCCATCTGTAATACGAGTCTCCTGAAAAAGCAGAACTTACTGTTTTCAGAGACCGTACAGAGTAGCTCAGCCTTTCTCTCACAATATCCCTCTACATATTAGGCAAAGAAAAAGGTACCTTTTGCCTTCCTAAGACTGAACTATTGAAATGACAGAGGGTTATTTCTCACTTGAGAAAGGCTATGCTTGCTGCTACCTTCAGTGGTCTCCAGGAATGCGGAATTAAGAAGGATCAGGCAGTGATTGCTCCTATAGCTGCTGGTACAATTCCTGCATATGTTTCCAGCACCTTGTAATATCTGCACTTCCTACAGCTTCTTGAAATGCTTCTTACCAATGTCTGGAAACACTCTGCACAGATTGCTAATGTCTCACATGACCAATTCTCACTTGACTTTTTTTTTGTTTTATACGTTTTTTCCCATTTAATTTTAGTTTTCCAGAATAAGGGAATCTCAACAAATATTATCTGCTTATTTTCCTGGAACCCTTTTTAGTCAAAAAGTGAAGGAAGGTAAACTCATTGTTTCTATATTCAAATTAACTACTCCCCTTGCATGTGTTCTTCAAACTGTCAATTTGAATTGTGTATTGCTGAGTAGTTGCAAGTCATTATCCGACCAATAAGCCAAGCAAATTCTCAGTTCTTGGGCATATTCAGTGAATTTATTGAAGACATTTTAAATAGAGCTTTTTTTTTTTTTTCCTAGGGATTTTTTTTCCTTTCCTTAAAAATCTCAGTCTACCTCTTGAAAACTCTGTTGAACTCTCTTTTACATATAGTGCTAGCTCTTTTAGTAGTTCTTAACTGAGTAGTTTAAGACTCAAGTGAACATTTGATTTTCTTTAAATGTATGTGGGAATAGATGTTAGTATTTTACACAATAGAAACACATAATCTCTCAGACCTTCACTCATTGGTACAGCAAATAAAATGTACACCATTAAATTATGTTACTATCACATATACAAAAGGATTGAACATATCCACATACTGAAAAGATACACTATAATATTCGCATCTGAAAAAACAATATCTCACTTGCATTCTAGTGAAGAAATTGAGAATCTCTGCTTCATTTGCAAAGTATCGTGTGAGGACAACAGATGAAGTGTTGAAGAGACAGGTATTACATGTGATGAGTATTGCTAATATGGTTTAAAGAAATTTTTTCTTCCAGAAAAGGAATATAAAGGACTAAGAGTGCAATCTTGGAGATCAGAAAAAAAAAAAAAAAAAAAGAAAATCACATTTTTTAGAAAATGGCATAACAATGCACTTATCTACTACTTCCTAGGTAAATTTCTCTTTCCTTCCCAACATAATAAAGTTCTTGGAGAAAGTACCAACATGAATTTGGGGAAGGGGAGGGAAATAGACATAAAAAAAGGAAATGTCAATGATAACCAGAACAGTTATCTTAAGTATAAATTAGTGAGAAAAACGTAAGCTGTGTCTTGCAACTGCAACAGTGAGCTGACCGCTTGTTCAGTTCATTACCTCCCACAAAAATCAAGTGAGTATTTGTGACTGGAATATTTATTGGTAATTGCTGAGTAAGAAAGCAACCACTCACAACTCATTGACGCACAAACACATAGTATCCAAAACGCCTAACTGCATTGACTTGTCACTTTTTTGCAATTCACTGTGACAGGCAAAGCTGAACAAGCTAAAATCTAAAATGTACACTATAGCAAACAGAGGAAAACAGCGTATTTATACCTACATATAGTAACCCTGTCTCATGTTGAGTTGAGGTCTACTGCAGCTCCATATTTCTTTGATGGCACAAAGAACGATACACACAGCATACACTGCTCAGCGGTGTCCTAGATCAAGTAGACACAAAGCTTGCTCTGAGATCTGAGGCCAACAGCTGCTAAAATCCCAGCAGAGTCCTATACATCACGGGTCCTCTAGTAGATTCCCTCCTAGTCAAAAAACCTGTGCATGTCTCTCTGCAAGAAGATTCGTTCGAGGTACATCCACATTTTTATTTGGAGTTAATCTTGAAGCCACCTTCAAACACCTCTAGTAAAATAAGTTGCCCTTATTTCATATGATCTGCACTAGAAGGTGGGATTAAGGTGTGAGATTTAGATTGATCCTAACTATCACAGCAGACATTGACGAAGATGGTGCTTCTCACTTTCACTATGTATATTACGTCTCCCTTGTAAGACTGCAGTGTGTTAGAGGAGGCTGTGGATAAAAGTCATACTGTGTGTAGCTGTCTATTCCTGCAAGAAGTCCAAACAAAACCAGAATTTCTGTGACTGAGGAGCCTGAATGAAGGGTATCCGTACCAAAATTTTGAATAAATATTCCAGCTGAACATGAGTTTGGACTCACGTGCTCTTTGGTCAGGCACAAAGAGAGGAGGTAGCACTTACTGAACCGCGAATTGCAGAAACTAATTTCCACATGTGACAATGATAATGACAACATTATAATCACTGTTAGCAACTCTTGAAACATCACTGATTTTGTGTCCAAAGGAAGCAGGCAAGCCAAAGCCTTAGTCCCCTATGGAAACAGTGAGAATATCCTGAACATTTCTTTTGCTGAACAGGAAATCACAGTTACAGTAAATGTCTTGGTTCAAAATGTCCAGCATTCCCAGCAGTGAGTTAGACTGAGTATTTTCTTCTCTGTCAGCTCTCGGTCAGTATAACAGAATGCCTGGTGGGAAGATCTGCCAATAGCAAGTACAAGACAAAGGCTTATCTCAGGAGGCCTGTACCTAGCACAGGAATCGCGTTAGCTGCAGCACGTATTTCAGAAGCACCGATTGTCTGCAATGGTACAAAAGGCAGTAGTAAACCTAATGTACATACAAGCCAAGAAGTCTGAATATTGCACAAATCTCCAGCCCTGCTCAGATGTGAAGTAATAGACTAGAGTCTGTCCAACTATAAAATTGTGTTTTCACTTTGTTTCCTAAATAAGACTTTCTTATTTTTTTCTTATATGATGAAGGTGTTAAGAAATAATAATTTCTCCTTCAGTCCACTGTAAAATTGAAGCTTCCAAATGCTTGAAAAAGATATATTTTTCTTGAAACAGATCAGCTTAATTGATCTAGAAACCTCTTATGTTGTTTACTGCTCCTTCTAAAATAGCCACTTTTAGCCTCTTTTTATAGCTTTACATTTTGGGGGGAATTGGGGGCATTTTTATCAATAGTTTTGCACAAATTAAGATACTAAATAAATATTCATTAATCATACTATCATTATCAGATGACAGTGTAATTCTAATATTCACTATCAGAAACCATTCCTTTACAAATTTTAAAAAATAAAAAGGGTAGAGACGGGGAAAGAGATTTGCAATGTATTTAAGCAATGAACATTAAACTGCCCAGAGAACTTGGGAATTAGTTCCCAGGTACCTGTTATCTTATAATTCCAACTGGAAATCACGCGAAAATCTCAATTTTAATATCTTACACAAATTAACTTAATCTTATTCTGATTCAGCTCCCATTGGAGTTCAAGGCTTTCTGAGTCAGAAATTTGTAAAATTATAGAAAGGAAAAAATATATAAATTTTAGCAAAACCTATACTATTTAGCGCAGCAGTCTGTTTAGCAACTGCTTTGCAAGTTTTCAGCATTTTATTTGTTTCTTATTTTTTGAACTTTACTGAAAAAATAATCAAAGATATTTTCACCAAAAGGATACGATTTCCGTGAAAGAAATACAGCATCCAAAAGAAAGTTCTAACACAAGATCAGAAAATTGTGCATCTTCATAAAATAAAAGCAAAACAGTGTTTTCCTGAAAGGGAAACTTTTAATGCCTCTTCAAGGGAAGACAAGGATAAATGTCAAGAGACGGTATTATGTATTTATGCTGAGCATACCAAAGAAGAATATTTTATAATAGGGGTAGATGCAGTCACTCTCTTACTAAAAGGAAGACTACACAGTCTCTCCTCTGTTGCCTGATATGCAAATGCTTTCTCAATACCTTGAATACATACACACTCACTAACATAAATACAATCATATACACCAGAGAAGAAGTAAATAAAAGAATTCCCCAAAGCACATCTGCCAATTACAAACATACATGACAAAGGAGCAGTGAGAGAACAGAGCTCAGAACAAATATTAGGAAGATTAATTTTATAAACACATTTTACATGAGATTTTTCTAAGATTATAAACAAGGGAAGACTGAAAATGATACTGAAATTCAGCAACCACTCAAACCAAAATCGTCACAGCACAAGTTTTTGTATTCTTCACTGTGGCAAGATATATTTCCAACAGAATTCCCCAGGCAGTTTACTGATTTTACTTCAAAATTTGTAAATCAAGATGACTCCATGAGGAATTAAGTCAATGAAATCACTCTGGCATAAAACTGCAGTAACTCAGGAGAGACTTAGAATCAAGAGATGCAAGGCTATATGTGAAAAACTCTAAGTAATGGGCAGCTTTACTTGTATGACAATATAAAAATCAGAAATAGATACACTGCAAAGAACTTGTATCAAAGCTCACCATTCTATCTTTGAGCCAATCTTTTCTGCTTTAAGCGATGGTAAATCTATTTTTAACATAAAATTCATTTATATGCAGGCCAAATATCTGAAATATTTATTTTTTTTCACGATACGTAGTGAAGTTAAACAATTACAATCTTTATCAAAAAACCTCAAAAACTCAAAACAAGATTAGTAAATGATGAAGTAAAATAAAAATATTTGAGTAAGGTACTACCTTTTCACGATAAATCTATGAGGATTCTTTTATAAAAAATTCTTGATGATGACATTACAATACAAGATTAATATCCTTTCCTCTGTAAATGGATATCTTTCTATATGGCTGATGAACAGTGTGATACATACTAATAAAGTACGTATAAATCTGTTTGTTAGCAAATCAACACGAAAATGTGTCTTATGTATGTTGTATTTAAGCATAATTGGTGTCTAACCTGCGACCCTAAATGCTATATTTGTTATTCAGAGCATTTATTTATGTCCTTAATTTCCTTAAATCGTATTTTACAATTCAAGCGCTAGCAATCCTTAACTACACTTTATAAAATTAGTGCTCTTAAGGATTTAAACTCTAGTTAATATTATACAGTAATAATTTTAGTATATATTCTAGGAAGTGATCTTTTATGTATTTTTGAGCATATATTAGAAGCAAGTCAGAAAAGTCAGTTATCTCAAATTTATAGTATAACACTTTGTTATCAGTGTTTTACCTTGAACCATAGAAAATGATGTCCTCAAACTAGTGTGCTTTATATCCCAATTAGCTAATTTGTCATTGCCAGGGTAACTCTAATATTAGCAGCATCCAAGTCATTAAATTTACCATCTCGGTTATTTTGTTAATCCTGAAACATTCTTCAAAAGCCGTGTAGGGTCAAGTTATGTCAAAACAACATCTAAGGAAGGAAGCTCTTGCACATCAAGCTCCATTTATATGCTCAAGAGATTCTTGAAGGTCAACTGCAAGGCTCCGACAAACAAGCACTCTTGAGAAGCCAAAACAGTAAGGAAGCTGCATGAATCGCCTTAAAACTGCGCATTAATATATTCTTAGCACTTTTGAAATATTCCAGCTTTACATCTCAGAGACAGAAGTGAGATAATAACACAGGCAGCATGAACCTCTCCACATCTGCACAACTGCATCCTAGAGAGAACCATAAGCAGACCCAGTAATGTGCATATTTTAGCCAAGAATATCAATATACCAAAATTAGATCTTTGCTGATTTTTTTTTTTTCCAGGACTATAGAAACAGAATTCTAACTGAAATCCTACAACTGCTAAGTAACGGTTTAGACTATGCTTCCTCTGAGGATATGGGAAAATTTTGCATTTACTTAAGGGAAATGAAGTTAGATCAAGTCTGAGTGACAGAAGAATGAACTGAAAATGCACTCTAAAGTCTGTAAATGCCCTGAGCCTCTCTGACTTTCTACTAGATGAAATATATTTTTATGATAAATTATTTGAAAAATTAACTACATTTATCTGCCCTCACCTAGTTTCAGAGGGTTTCATCTTTGTCCTTGGAGGTGATAATTTCACTAGCATCAAACCCAAGCTTCCAAGTGGCTGACAAACCACTGTCAAGGACACCAAGAATTCTGAGTTTCAGGAAAAAGAAAGGAGTGACCTTGAAAACAGACTCTTTTAGGCAATGTGACCTCATCCACAATCAACTGCAGACATGGTTCTATTCAACAAACAAAAGCCTTAATATGTCTCCTGAAAAGCCACAGGAAAATCCACATGCATATGCACACCCTGTCAAATAACAAGTCAAGCATGAATTCTTGTTGCGCTATTTGCTGAGCTATAAAAAGTGTAGGAAGAAAGGATCCTGCTTCCAACCATGACGAGAGGATGGCGATCTCCAACAGTTGTTATAAGCCCTCCAAAGCAACTGGGAAAACACTTACTGGTCACAAAATATCAGAATCTACCAACTAGATGCACACTTTCTCACATTTTCCACATCATTTCTGTCCAGGTTTATGGGCGATCTCTCAATTTCCTCCCACCACCCAATGGCATAGGGAGGGCTGAGAGAATACTGATCCTGCTCTCATCTACTGATTCTCCTCCCATCTTTGAGATTTGACTGCTGTTGCTTCCATGTTGTACATCAGGGGAGGTGGGATATTCCCCTGATTAATTTCCACGATGTAATATATCAAAATGTATTTGCAATATCAAAATGCAGGCAAGATTTTTCACCTAGCCCAAAAGACCTATTTTTTTCAGGAGATGGAGGTTGCTGGGTCCAGCATGATGATGAATTGCAAACTGCTCCACAAGCAGGGCTTCTCTGATTAATAAATTGTATGCAACAATACACATCAAGTAAGTCACCTTGGGTCTGCCTTCATTGGGGTTATTAACTGTGTCAGAATATGTTAGCTAAGATGATCATAATTTCTCCTTCAGATTGGACACAGCTGCATGTTCTGGCATGGCTAAGTACAAATCTAAAGGTTGCCTGCCTCAAAAGGCAAATGAATCCACATCTGTAGTGCATAGTAAATTTTTGCTTCTTCCTAAGCATCTTGTGATCCAGAGCATCTTCTCCATTAGTTTTCTCCCCAGTAGATTAGATAAGAAGGTTCTACAGACAGGTGTGCTCCAAGGGGAACCCCAATAAAAGCATCCTCAGAAATTACCCTTCGTTCATGTGCTTTTATTGCTTGATGATAGACTAACTCCAGAAAAGGTCTTGGACCAATCTGTCACTCCCACATTACACTACCTTCATTCACTGTATTTTAAAGCAGCTTGTAGGAGAAATCACATATTCAGCCAAAATAAGTTGGATTTTCCCCCTTCTCAGAGGCTAACTAATGGGAATCAAATTAACTTCATTAAGAACAGGAGCTTTTCTTTCACAGGGAATGCCATAACTTGAATTTTATTTTTTCAATTTCTAAATGGAATGAAAAAAAAAAAAAAAAAGACAGAAATTGTCCTGCAGAATAAGATTAGGGAAGATATTAGTTGAGCCTGATCGATACATAATAAAACACTGCAATGTCCAGTCCCTTAATCACCTCTGTGGACTTGCTCCAGTACGTACATTTATCTTGCACTGGGGAGGTCAGAATTGGATCCTAACGCTGAGTAGAGGGGAAGGATCACCTCCCTCGAACTACTGGCAACACTATTCCTAATGCAGCCCAGGATACTCGTGGCAGCCTTTTTCACAAGGGCATGGTGCTAGCTCATGTTCATCTTGCCCACCAGGAACACTGGTCTTTCTCTGCAAAGCTGCTCTCCAGCTGGCTGGCCCCAGCATGTAATAAAACACTGATGGGTCTTCTTTCTCCCTTTTTATAAGATCTCAGAGTAGCCACAGCACAGTCTATGCCTTTTTAAAGTTTATTTATTTATTTATTTATTTTTTACAGGAAGGGTTACATGATAAGAACGGTTTCCTAAACTAGAAACAAAGGTCCTTCTTCCTGAGAGTCCTGTCTAGGAAAGTAGCCAGCAGCAGATCCAAAGAAGCAATCCATGTGTAAGGCTAGGTCTCCTTTTGTACGTCTCATCACACTCCTTATAATTCATAGTTGAAAGATGCCTTACACTGGAAATTTCCTCTGGATTTTTCCATTGAACCAAGAAACAATAGCTGAGTAAATGTGCAGTTCTGGTTCTAGCTTCTCTACTAGAAAGTAAGAAACAAATTTTGAAAAGTTTTTTTCCTATGAAATGTATAAGATCTGGATTCCAAAAATACATGTCACAGACTGCTCTTGCTGCCATATCCATAGTGTGCTTTGTCGGTGTACCATCACATTCTGAAACTGTAACACATGTAGACTCCAGACGTGCTTCCTTGACTAGCTGAAAAACAGTCATAACACTCATTACTTATAACTCTTTATATTCAAAGAACTTTACAAAACCTTCCTAGCTAAATAATTTATTCCCCAAATATGTGACAATATTTTCATTCCGCACTAGACTGTTTTTCACATTTTCTTTCATCTGGTAATTTAACGGCTCAGAACATCTCCACTCCTAATGCATTGGGTCTCTCCAGTCTCTCTTGCTTCCATGAGAAGCATAAAACCTATGTTAAAACAGTCATATAGACACAGTATAAAGACTAAGAAGTATGTACTCATAGGGATTTTCAAGTCCAATTCTGTTTATTTTCTCATGAACTAATAGATTCACCAACTAGCTAGTGTCAGCGAGTAAGTGTGACCACAAACAGACATTTCTGTTACTTACCTTCCTGATGATACTTCCCCCATGCGCATTTCCTTCCTGCTCAGAAGTGAGGTTTGTCCTTTAGTTGGATCATTTTAATGTAACTATCTTTTCCATCTCAATTTACAGGTTAAATAAGGAGTTCTAAGAGTAGTAAGGCCAGGTTTTGCTCATAATGGAATACACATGCTTCCTTGGGGATTTGTATCCAACTTGCAGGTATAAACCTTGCCATAACCACACTCCTTCTGGGAAATGTTGCACATCTGCCTAGTCAGAAGAAACTTGGATGTTAAGAGTCAGCACAAGAATTATCAAGTGTACAAAACGGGGAAATAGCACAGATGTTTGCGTCAGAACATGAACCAGTAACATTTGTAACAAGGGGATTTTCCTTTGGATTTGGGGGTCAGAAGGGTTTTCTAACCATTCTGTGAGTGCTAAACAAGCACTTGACCAACTGAACAAACAAAGCAAGGCAGGAAGAAAAAAAAAACTGAAAAAAAAATAACGACAGCCATGGAACTAAATATACATATTCTAGAGGGCTATCTAGCTGGCAATCTGGGTTGCACAGCCACCTATGACTGGATCATGAAAGCGTGCAAAGAACCTTCCATAAGAAAGAATCAGAAGAGAAGTACTGCCAGGAGGAAACCACACAGTCCTAGGTCACTCAAGGAAGACTTGGCCACGCAGTCAAGAAAACTGTTGCCTCAGTAAGTTAATCAATCAGATGACTGTGTTTTCAGCTTTCCAAATAACAGTCTTTCTTAGTCTCTTAAGTAAAATCTCTGCTTTGATACATAAACTGAAGTTGTTCTCTAAATGGAAGAACAGGGATAACAAAAAGTACTGCTAAACCCCGATTCAAAAAACTGCAGAGATTTTCCTCAAGTCAAACATAATACCAAATCTTTGGGCTCCTGTTCACAGGAAGTAGTTCAGGATACTTTATTTCTTTGATCTGCAGACTGCAATTTCCTTTGAAAAGCCTATTAGAAACAATGTCCTTTCATCCAAGCAAAAGGTTGTTCTTCGTGAATCTTTGTTCATGACAGAGTTAGTCTATTTCAATATGATCAATTTTCCCAGCATAAAAAAAGTATTCTAGAGAAATCCTCCTTATTTAGTCACAGTGATGAGAAGGTCAAAATATTTTATGAAGTTCAATAATTGTGTATATTACTCAAGAATGTCACCAGCGTTATCAGGTGGATTAATGCTGACTGCAGATTCACTGAGCACAAGACATTTACAGTCTTGAGTCAAATTAATCTAAAGAATGACCCTTGATTAAATTCCAGTTTATTTTCAGACTTATCTTACTATTTCTACTTCGTTCTAATCAAAATGAATTTCATAAGCATTGTAGATAATGACCTGTATCTCTCTCCTGGTCATCTCAGTTTTGGATCAGATAAGCTGTGTAAATTTATTTATGATATTCTGCAGCATTATTTTATGGCCTTTTTCCATTTTATTGTTGTATGTGACAGTATGATTGCATATAATTGATAGTTTGTTTCATATTGCACAGAAAGAACTTGATAGGCAACACACATCTCCAATGATTTTTGTAGTTTGGGATATATCTTTGAAGACATCTCAATCAAGTACTATTATGAAAAAACAACTATATATATTTCAGTGCAAGTGGTAGGTTAAATATATGCTTTAATTGATTTATTATGGAAATAATTTTGCAACAAAGCAAATATCATGCATGGCAAAACAGATTAATTTCCTTGGTTACTATTTTTGTGATGTAGAAGGAACTTGAAAGAATGCTAAGTTATCCATTTCCCTATATCTCCCTATATGTGGAAATGCTATGACCTCATGACCCAGAAGTTGCTGCAGGAAAACACTGACTGCACAATGGACATATTTCTTCATAAAAGAGGATCAAACTAGGGACATCTAAATGAATAGTTCAATGTCTTTGGCAGCCCAGCTCCTGACATACGGCTGAGCTTTTCTTAAATCTATGTTGCAAATATGTTTGAAGGAGGAAATCAAGCTATTTAAAACAAACTAGAGAGCTATCTCTACAACTCCAATTTTTGATTCTGAATATTTATTACTGTTTTCAGATCAGGTAATTGAGCATGGTCTCTGCTTAACCAAACCAAAATCTTCAGCCTGCTTTCACCCCATGTCAACCTCAGGCATTTACTTGAGGTGTCTAAGTCATGAGAATATTTGCCTTGGGCTCCTGCTAAAGTCAGTGGCAAGATAAACTGCCAGCTAGAAGTACCTATCTCTCTTTGACAGTCTTTGACTATCAAGGATGTCTAAACTCCTAACTCTACATTGTCTACACAATTAAGTGTCTTATTTTAGTTGGGAGAAATTCAGGCTTTCCATCATAGGAAAAAGTGGAAATAAAGAAATGTCAGTGTCTGATTCATCAAACTTCTTCCCACTGTGCAGATCAATCCTTAATTATACTATCTGCTTGAGAACAATTTCAAGTCTTGGCTTCAGGGCAACTTTCCTGAAAATAAAAACGTATTTTTTGGAGAGGAACAACAGAAAAACAGTCAGGATCCTATGTACTTCATAAATGCATAGCATTTATACCGGATACAATGTGAAAATAAAATCTATCAGATAATGTCTTTGTTCTTTTTAATAAAGGTTAATGTTTTTTAACGAAAAACATGGAATCCACAAACACATTTTAAAATAATTTGCTAATTTCAGGGGTATTTCTGAGAATTGTGAAGAACTATTTAACTTGACAGATTTTTCTGCACTCTTCCCCATAATAAGAAAATGAATGTTCTTTTAAACCTCAGAAGCAATTAATGTTATACAGCTCTAGAGCAGCACACTCTTACTATTGAAAATCAGATTCACTTGGGTTTCACAGCTACTTTGAATCATTAGACAAACCCAGCGTTCTTTTAACATATCTCAAACTGAGGCAGTTAACAGTATGCTGAACTACTGTGATAGGGGCCAAGTCTGGATCTAACACTCTTTATATGTAAGAGAGTCTGAGAACACTGGACAGGAAAAACAGGGATTCTGAACTTCCTTACATTGTTTAATTTCACTTAAATGAACACAAAAAGTAAGACTCGGACCATGGCCAAAAAAGCCACATTTACCCACAGCCTTAAAAGGTCCCAGTGTATGTCATCATGGAGATAGAGGAGACAGAATGATCTTCCATGATGCTGCTGAATATGGGAAAAAATGCTGTAGATACAGCTGAATTGTTTAGAGCGTGGCTATCAAATGACCATGCTGGTGAGCTATCTTTCCATGCACTATTTCTTTTTGAGAGTGTTTTATATTTGAGACATATCCGTGAGTTTGCTGGTGAATAAGATAATAATTGTTCCCAGGTTCTCAAAATGTAATAACAGCATATTTTATAACGATAAATTAGCAGTCACCCCACCATAATTGTATTCTAATGAAATAGTGTGATTTGGTAGGATACTTCATTTGTGTTTTTTTCTCTTTTACTCTGAATTAGTTTGCATTAAAACATGTAACAGCTATATTTGTCAGAGATAGAGAATGCAACTGAACCTGTCAGCTAAGCTCTACCACGGTTTCTGGACAATAGCCAGGGGACACTTCAGTAAAACCTTCTGCAGTTGGTGGGATAACTGTCTCCTTGCCTCAGGGAACCTCAGCATTAAAGTTATTAAATAAAGCAGTCGTCCTGGCAGTTGGCTATGAGAAGCAATTTATACCATTGTAAATGGATTAGCAAAATGTAATTTCTTTTAACGTTTCTGTTTCAATTATTTCAAATAGATGTGCAGTTATAAATGCTAAGGAATTGTTTAAATGTTTCTCACAACGGAAAAAGTAAATATATGTTAAAGCTTTGGACTCCCAGGTGAATTTTCTATGTTTTTCTATGTTCTCTTTATATATTAAGTCTTTCGTGTACTGCTGTAAAAGTTGCCTGTTTGGAGACCAAGAGAAAAAAAATATTTGTGCTCCTGACAAAACAGAGTATTATACTAATCAGGAAAGTATAGATTTGAAATGTCTTGAGGACCAGAGGAAAGCCTACGGCTGTTCTTATCCTACATTCTCAGCTGGTATATTTTGACATCAAGAGCCTGAAGCAGTGCATGAGATACCAAGAGAGGGACTATACCACATATCTGTTTGTGTGGGAAGCAGGGGAGAATGTCTCTTGAAAGTACGGCTCTGTGTATTTTTGCTGAGAAGGGTTAATTCATATACATAGCTGGCAGCTTAGAAATCATCATACTGCATTAAAATTATTTCATCAATATCTCTCTCACTTTTTTTTTTTTTTTTTTTTGGTAAGATGTTGCAATTAAGCAATAAGGTATAACAAGGGATACGACTACCGGCACGGAATAATCATGTCCCTGGGGTGTGATCAAGGCTCAGGAACACACGAGTGCTTCTAAACCCCCACGGGTGTGATTACCTCATGATAGGGATATCCACTGGAGAAACTACATTGCTACCATGAACTGTTTGCTTTTATATTCAGGCCTATTATCTAGGCGAGTGGCCACGCTTGTTTCAAACTGCCATTTTGGGTCAGACCGCTTAGAAGAGGGATGGAGACTGGCTGCAGCAGGCCCCCTCCATGCACTGCAAACACTGTGTGCCAGCGCCAGGGAAATCCCACCAGAAATTCTGCTGGGTTCCTGCGTTTACTGAAAGCTCTCCACAAGAGCCACGCTTGCAAGCTGCATTAAAGTTCCTGTAGAGTTTAAAAGAGGGGGTGGCGGGGGTAAAAGTAGGGCAGCAAGAAATAACGGAGGAGGCTGGCTCAGTTGAAAGCAGCCGTGGAGCAGCCTCGGGGCTAAGATGGCAGTCATCATCGATTCAGGGGAAGGGAGATGTCAAGGACAGAGAATGTCAAGTGGGAAACAACAATAAGGCATCATAAGGGTGCTTAGCAGTGCCAAGTCTTCCAAAAACAGAACAAAAAAGGCTACTGGACTGTTGTGATTGGTCTATTTGCTGCTTGATATCACAAGAAAAAATGTGAGAAAGGAGACATTTACAATTTACATCTGTCCCCCCCTTGCTGCCTACACAAAACTAATTAAAAATATTCTTTCTCTTCCTCTCATGTCCCCAGCCCCCCCCAATATCATCTTAAAATAGTCTTTATAAACAAAGTTAGATACAAGGAAATGCTCTATGTGGAACCAGTTGTGTCAATATATAGATAAGCAGCCGTAACACACTGCTTCTGAAAGAACAATTAAATGCTAAAGGAAGAGCTACAAAAACACAAACACACTCCAATTTTCTACAATCTGCAACATTGTCTAAAATACATGTATTCCTGAAGCATTAGCACCTGCCTTTGCAGGTGACAGAATTTTATGGCATGAAATATATTTATCCAATGGGTTTTTACACATATTTTATTGCAGCTTCTCACGTAGGTGACAGAATGAATTATGTATCTGCTGATGCTCACAATACCAAACATTCTGATATTTTCAGGTGGGCATACCCACACATCCTTACACACACACACACACACACACACAGAGAAGCTTCAACGCACACTGAAAATCGGCCCTCCAAAATATATGTTAAACTGAACCACTGAATCTGTAGCTGCCTAACTGACAGCACCACAGGCACATTAAATTTTGAAGATATTAAATAAATACTTTTGATGATCTCAAAATTTGATTTTGTCCCTTTCTCAACAATTTTAAATTATTCATAACATAGAAATAAGCCTAACTGAGGCACATAGGCCACTGACCTATACGAGAACCACATAAAGCCTGAAAATCCCTGATTACAGAGGGAGTCATGCATCTGGGACTGTAGGATATGTTCAATTCCAGGAGTAAAAACAAAGGGGAGACAAAAGCTCTCTACATATTTACTGCATAGGGCAATGGAGTACTGTAGGACTGCAAAACATCCTTTGATTTTACTACATTGTCTCTGAAATCAATCCCCATTTGTTTGTCTGCAACCTCAGTGTACAGCCTTCCAGTACATTATTTCTAACTCATGGACTCTTCTCATTTTGCCAGCTTAGAGGTATATAGTATGTTCTTGACACATAGAATATTCTTAGATGGAAAATGTGCAATGAAGAATACACTCCTGGTACATAAGTCTGCTTTTTTTCGTCTTTTCAGCATTTGACTTATCAAAATGAATAGTCCTTGCAAAAGAGGAAAATGCAAAAGAGGATTTTTTTTTTGTAGTGGAACTCATTTTTGAACATTCTAAGAATCATGCTTCTGCTTCACAGTAATCATGCTTCTGTTTGCACTTACTTGGGACCCCTGTGGCATTAGTGCTCCTCAGCTCTGGCACAACAATAAATTCCGCTGCAGTATATTGAAGGCAAAATCCTTTCTCTCACACCTGGCTCCACCATGCATTTATTTTTTTTTATATCACAATATCTAGAAAAACATTGCTATCTGAATAAATTTGTTTCTTTAGTATGTCATCTAAAACGTACTGGGTGTTTCTCACAACACAATGAAATATTAACCCAATATTCTGCACAGTCTTCAAACTTAAAGAGAAGGAAAGCATGGAAAAATAGAGGACAAGGGACTACTTGTTTTTTTTCTTTCTTTTAAATGATGACCATTTACTTTTCAGAGCTACGTTTGGGTGCTATTTGCTTAGAATTTGATAGACTTAATAAACAAGACAGTCATATTCGTCAACAGACTTTGTGTGCTAGAGCTAGAGTCTGTCAATCAAACTTCCATACCAGATAATATCTTAAAATTCAGCAGTGATCAGAGAGAAGAGTTTGTGGAGTAAGAACATCTGGCTTTTTCTCAAGGATGGAAACAGCAAAGAGAAGGCAGCTGTAGTATCAGCTTAGGTGATTCTGAAGAATGACACCACTGGTAAAGGTGAATGCAAATAGAAGTTGCAGTCTTTCCATGAGTACCTTGAAAGGTACATATACCTGAAGCACGTCCTCATGAAGAAAAATGCATAGGCAAGCATTACAACTAGAAACAGCAGTGGTGTGAAGCAGCCTCAAACGGAGAAGGCAGAGGGACTACTGGTGTCAACTTGCAAATTTCAAGCACCAGCTGAATGAGAGAACCTAAACCTGCGTAAGGAGCGTAAGCTCTCAAGCTCTATACACATGAGGAAAGGTGGTGAGTTTCAAGATGCCACATGGGCCAGCAGTTCCCTTGGTCCTGTGACCAGTAGCCAGGGGCCTCCCTATGGTGTCAGGGCAGGGCATCGCTACCAGGGTCCATTCCACGTGTCCACAAGGGAGCAGAGCAGCTTGGGCAGTAAGGGGCAGCCTCAGACACTGGGTACCACCGGAAGGATGCAGTAGGGATGCAGTGAGGAAGATGCTGGCCCATGTGGCACCCTAACATGGAAAGCCCACAGCTTCACTGTCAGCTGTCTTTAAGCTCCAGACAACCTAAACTCTGGGCAGGAGATGCTCTCAGGGCCCCAAGACTCAAGACACTGTGTGGGAAAAAGGAAATAAAGCTGATGATCAGGCTTTGATGATCAGCTCTATCAAGTTAATTCTACTGGCTTTCCATGGTGGGACAAATGCAACAGAACTACCTCTTCTCAAATACAAAAACACAGTTCTCTTCAGAAACACAATCATCTAATCTGTAACATAGACATAGGACATTTTGTCAAAAAGCATGCTTTTCTTCCTCTTTTCTTTCCTCTTTGCTTTATTTGTCCACTACCCTCTTGTTTCCTCCAGTAATGCTGCTTAGCCATGGTTGCTCATGAAGCCTGCTCTCTGAGGTCTGTTGCAGCAAAGTGTTGCACACTCTCACTTCTCCCTGGCTGCACTGAGAGTTGAAGGGACTCTGCTTCTGGCAACAGCAGGACCTTTATTCCCAGTGGGTTCTATTAATTTCTCATCCTGGTTCTAGTTTTCCATCTGTGTAGCTATTCATTTATCTTGTTATAACTAAGCAAGTAAGAAGCTCTGGGGCCTGGCAGGTCTGCAGGCAGTTTGTCTTTTCTGTACAGCCATAGACAAGTATCTGCAAAGTTTCAATATTTGTTCAAAATGAAATCTCTCTGAGCTAGAACACCGTTTTATGCAATATTGCTGGTGGGAACAAAATGTATCCCCTGAACCAAACAAAATCCCTTGGGACACTGTTGCTACTGGTTGCATGGGTGATAATTGCTCTTTCTTGGCCTAATTTGAAACCATCTATGTTTCGCCTTTGCTATTTTTAACATATAGTCTTACCTTCTATTTCAAGCTGTTACCACAATCTTAGCTAGACAAAGGTCAGTTATTAAACACGCTGAACATCTTTTTTATCTACTGTGTGAATTCTAGGGATGAATAAAGAGCAGTTTTGGACACAGATGACTTAGCATCATAGGAAAATATGAGAGGAAATGTTAATATGTCATTACTAACAGATGTGCCTAATATGGATATTTCTTATGGCAACATTAATTCACTGTTTCTTACCTCTTCCAGCGTGGACATTTGCCATATACTATTTCACTACTTTTACCTGCTTAGCTAGTTGGCATCCACTCCGTTATGTTTAGCCTCCAACAACTCCGGTGTGAATTTTAATTCATAGAGTAGGGACAGTATAAGCCTCACCAATTACCACTGGAGAATCTCCACACTCACCTGGAAGAGCAATATCCAAGAGAGATTTCTATTTTTACTTTCAGGTACAAATCTGCAAGTCAATGAGCTTCAACCTACAACAGCCTCTTCCACTGCAACCAGCAGCAAAACTTTACATTTTCTACATGTAAACAGGAGACTAGAGAGACTGCTACACTGTTATACAGAAAGACTTCCATTTTCTTGTTAAACTTGGGCATGATCTTGGCTAGGTGTCTGAAGTTGAAAGTCTTTCCCTCCCACTGTGTTTCTGTTTATCAGATTTCCCATAGCTCCTTTCATCATGTAGTAGCTTAAATTATTGGAATAGGAAGAAGCATTTCAGTTCCTTAATTCAGTTACTTATTAAAATTATTTTCAGGTTTCTGTATGCATTCTAACAGCTACATTTGCTATACTATTATCATTAGTGTATAAGGACATCTTTTTTTTAGCCATCTAGGGAGTTTTACACAGAACTCCTAGAAGTGAGTCATCTTCTTACTGAGTATAAAAGTTTTTTATTCCAATGTTCTTATCTTGAAACATGCACTTTTTAAACTCTTGGCATTCTTTCTGGTAACTGGTTTGAGTATTGAATGTGTTACATTGTTTTGGCTCCAGTTTGATGTTGCTCTAATACACAGTCTGACTTAGGAGAAGAAGAATTAAATATGAATTCCAATCATCTATTGGCACAACTAATTAAATATCTGCAGGTCTCAGGATGTAACTGAGAAGGAGGACTACCTCACAAGTGGGAATTAATTTATTTTTCATGAAATGATAGAAATATATGTTGCCAAAAATATAACAAAAGTCATGATCATTAATTAATTCAAAAAGAATTTAGACTAATCTGGGGGCAAGACAGTTACTTACAGTACTTTTAAGGACATAGAATAATTTTATGAACTGATGCAATCATTAAACAAATATTCACTCCTGAGAGGAAAAGAAAATCAAACTAAACTAAGGTTAATGGGGACTGCTCCCAATAGATGTCTTTTATTCCTCTCTGCTGTCTCATAGCCTTCAGATGTACTTGTGCTTCTATGCAAATGACCTGCTTACAAAATCCAACTCTTTCAAGTATGTTCTAAGCACTACAGTCTATGTCATTTTACAGTAAACACATTTTTGTTGCATAGTAATATGTTTCCTTTAGAATATGAGTAAATATACAAAATATAACTATTTGTAACTATTTGTCATATTTTTTGTCTATCATCAGGCTTCATTTAGGTTCACTGTCTGTAAACACATGTAATAGAGCTCTCCCAACAAAAACACTTAAAGGAATCAAAAGTGCAAATTCATCTTCCACAAGTTTTTGCATGAAAAATATGACAATAAGTCACTATTAAGCGACAATAAGTCACTAACTACTAAGTTTATGGAGTAATGCAGTAAAAACATTGTATGAATTTTGAACCACTTTTGCAGTTCCCAATCTTGCAGAAGCCTATAAAGTTTCATTGATCCTTATCCTCACCCAATATAAAGATCTCAGAATGCAAAGTGAGAAACGGAAACCAAAGTCCTTGTAAATATGTCAATAATCAGATGTCAATGAAACTATTTTCCAGTTTCCCTGGAGTCACTCCAGATGTAGTACTTGAAATTGAGTATCTGCTCAAATTAGCACACAAGCAAAACATGGGCACATTCTACAGAGAAAACATAGACATGCCAAAGGACTTGCATCATCTTACAGAGGACTTTCCTCTTCTGCAACATCTCCTGTTATTGAAGACATCTATTCAGGGATCAAATCTGCAGGTACACAGTGCACTGATGAAAGACAAGATCCCTATTTTCTCAAGCCAGTGACAAGGCTGCAGGGGGCACATGACTCAGTGAGAAGCTCATCAGCCACAATCTCCCCCAAGGAAAGCTGCCAGTATATGGCAAATTTGCTATGGAAGCCTACCTAGAGGCCAGTTTTTCATAAAGCCCATGTTACACGAACATGACATATGCAGGAGAAAGTGTGAGTTCTTATTCCTCTTTAACTGACCCTAGAAATACTTTGTTCCACGCTCCTCTCACTTTTCCTTTGTGCCTTGCCTGGTCTACCACCTGCTTCCATAATATGGTGACACTGCTGATGCTGGACAAAGCAAGCAGGACTCTGATAGTAGGTATCAAGAAGACAGATGAGATTTGTCAGCAGGCACAGTTCTGTCAGCTGGCATCATGCTACTGTGTCTTGTGATGTCTCCATGCGTAGCCTTGGAGGACAGTACATTGCAATCTACCCAAATGACCAAGATCCATCATAGACATAACCTGCGAAGTCACTGGAACAATACATATCAACAGCTACAGAATTGTTATGGAATAGCCTCCCGTGAAGCCATTGGTACAGAGGATTTTGGTGGATATGAAGTTTTGCCATTGTCTCATTTCAGAACTACCAATTAGCTGTGTTAGGATATGAACCATGGATCATCTGGTCTGAAACATGTATGTCTCTACTGGACTGAACTGCATACACAGCTCCAATTCTCATGTGAAAGTTAGTATTGTATTTGAATTGTTTGTTTTTTCCTGCAAGTCTATGCTGCAGTGTTTGGAACCCATGAATCTTATCTTCTAGGAGAAATACATAGCGTCTCCTTTAAAAAGTTCTAAAAGACAGGAAAGAAAGGACAATCTTCCACCTTGCTTTACATGCTAAAATTTCAGCTTTGGCTCTTTATGTGTCTATGTTAGTTAGTACATTAATATATTGACAATATATAATGCACTAAAGATTCAACTATAATTATTCTTAAGTACAATCTCAAAATTCAAGAGCTGTATAAAGAATGCTTTGATTAAAAATTCTATGTAGTAAAATGAATGAGACCTTTCATGAGAGTTTACAAATTCCCCCAAAAAGCTGCAGATGATGTGACTCGCCACAGCCACCCTTCAAAACTGCTAGGAATTACTAAAACAAACAGTAATTCTATTTTATTTGGGGAAAAGATTTTCCTTTCATGAACAAATCAACCAGCCTGGCACTCTCCTCATCATTCAAAACACGTGCAAGGAAGTGCTATTTTTTTTTTTGGAAGTTCCTGGATTCTGAGATCAATGTGATAAACAAGTCTTTTTGTTCTACAAAAACCACACAGAACCACAAAGAACCACAGAGGCACAAACAGAGTTTGTATTAGGGTACCTGATTATAATCCCAAATTTGATGGATCTATAAAATCCATGCACTATTGCTAAAAGCCCTGCAAACTGCATAAAGGCATTCTTAGCAATTTTACAGTAACACATAATTAAAGCAGAGGATACAAAATCTAAGCATGAGGATATCTTGCTATGGACAAACAGGCTCATTTTTATATCAAAGTCCATTCCCAGTCAGTTCTGTGATCTGTAGATCTTGCCACTTCAAATGAGGTATTAGGACCACTAGTTGTGAGAACAATCATATCACTCCCTTACATTGCCTTTGTCCATAGAAAGTTGCATGTTTTTATTCTCCCAGCAAGATGGGAGCTTTAGATTCAAGTAAACATTGGTCTTCAAGGTGAAGTGAAGAAAACATATTTCAGCATTAACAAATTACTACTAATATAGGAATGTTTATAAATGTAAAGTGGAAACCGAGAGTTTAAATTAGGAGATATGATTAGCAACATAAGTAAGTGCATTGCTGCAGATATTTTTGAAGTTATCTAGATAATGCCTACAGTAAGTAGAATATTAATTTTTACAGTGAATTCAGAAAATTTTCTTTGAAATTAGCATTATTTTGTGGAATCAAGTATCTCTACACTTTATGTCACAGCTGATGAAACGCTGTCAAAGAAAAGCTGGGTATAGTTTAAAAAAAGCTCAAATCTCAAGCAATCACTGTGGTGCACTTAAATTCTTTTCCATACAAAACATCTTAACTGATGTTATCTTAATACTGACATAATTTAATTAACAAAATTATATTGGTTTTAAATACATTACCATGAAAAGAAGAGTAATACATGAAGAGATTAACTTTTCTGTCACTTAGATGCCACCTAATGGATGGGCAGGTACTATGCACAGCCACCTATTCTATCTAAATGGTTAATTCATCACCTAGAATCAAAACTGAAGGCCTATTTGTTGATATAACTGCATTCTGACAAATTTGAGAAGCAATTCAAGAAAAGGTGAAAATACTCAGTTTCATCACCTAAAGATCAAAAGGTACTGAATGTACTGAGGCAGAACTGATACCTACTATAAATAACAAGTGTTTAGTCTTCTGATGCTCTTTTCTTAAGGAAGAGACACTTTCTTCAAATTCTTTGCAACAAGAACTATTTAGAACTTTAATAGTGTTAGGATTTGGGGGCCTTCCTGATAATCAGAGGTACCAGCATAACCTGACAACCATATGACAAAGTGCAAGGACAGCTAAGGGTGGGACTACTGCAATTGACTTCAAAGGACAGAGAAAAGAAGAAATCAATATTTGTTACTAAAAGACTCCATTGGGAATTTCTGTCCTTCAGAGGAAGCCAACATATGTCCTTGGAGAGTGAAAATACCACTTTTCTAGAAGAGCGACCTGACTGGAATTCAAATCTTTATTCCTCAAATACAGACTCTTATCAGGGTCTTATTTCGGAGATACACAAAATACTCTGCATGTTAGCATGCTTCCACAGGTGTCTATGCTGAATTCCAGTTCCA
>JAWLRI010000285.1:5178837-5189505 GCA_034781795.1 Crypturellus tataupa
GTCTTATTTCGGAGATACACAAAATACTCTGCATGTTAGCATGCTTCCACAGGTGTCTATGCTGAATTCCAGTTCCATGTAGTATCTGAGAAGGTTATTTTAGAAGTAAATGAGAAAAAAGGCTCCTTTGAAGCAGTCTTCAGATTCTTAAATCTTTCTCTTAAAAAAATGGTAACTTGTTAACTTATTTAATTGCTCCTGTTCATATCGAAAATATTCCAACCATATTTAGTCACAGTCTATTTATCAAGTTACCTTCTTTACCTTTCTTATTTCTGCTAAAATACACAGAGATCAGGTAAATACAGTGCAGTGCATTTACCTGGTATTAATAGGCAGGATACTACCCTTACATTAATGCTTATTATGTTACATATGTCTAAGTTTATTGTCTTAGCGTTACTTTTCATTCTGAAGTTCACAGAATCGTGACACTAGAAAACCTGCCAATATGACATTAGTCATATTAAAAGTAACTACCCATTTAAATATAGCTAAGAATTTACTACTACTAGCAGCACCATTCTTCTGCTATGAGTTCTCCTTGGCTCATTCTCAATCCTCTTCTGTCCTGTGTTTGTAGAAAAATTGCTCTCTCCTTCTTATAATAGCTATCATCTGTGTGCTGCAGGGGCAAAAGAAGGAGAATTTTCTCATAATTCCTAGCCTTGCTTAAATTGTCAGGCATGTGTTGAATAAAAAACAGAATCTCATTTTTACCTTCACTTTCACTGTGTTCTGTATTTCTAATTATGGAAATCATTCAATGTGTGCAAATAGCACATTCTTCTGAATTCTGCCATATATCCATTCTGGCTCAGTAATTAAAACAGTCAGTGGTTACCCTAAATACCAAGATCTCTGAATTTTTATATTTTTTCCCTTTTCTATACCTCAAGTTGGTCAGTATTTCCTTTCTGTCATATGTGCTTTGCATTTGATAACCTTTATGGGAGCACATCTCTCATCTCTGAAATAACAAAAACCTACTGCAATTACTGCAAGCATTTAATCAATCTTCACACATTAATTTCAACTTTATCCTCATATAGCACTTAACTGGACTGATTTCTTACCTTCCAGTATTTTTAACACAAACTCTATGGTAAATTGGAACTCCTCTAGCCATTTTGACATTCACACAATACATAGTTATTGTAACAAAACCTTCTTGAAACGTATTGTCTTTTCTAAGACATAAGAATTCTGCAAGACCTTCAGCACTGACTGGAAAATGACTTTGGAAGCTCTTTCTAAATCTTTTGATTTAGTAACCCTATTTTCTAATAGAAATTATTTATTAATTTAACTATATTGTCCTATCCAATTAACTTATTTTTGTTTCGTTATTTAAAAGCACCTTTGATATGAGTTAAACAATAATAGTGAGACAAGTTTTCTTCACTAGATAAACATACAATATTGAATTATCTCTGTAAGTCTGATTGCTAAATTATGTTAATAATGATCTGCTATTGTCTTATAATTATGGAGTAAATACACCCTTTGATGTTTTCTGTGTTCTTAGCAATAGGCAGAACAATGCCACGACTATGCCTTATTTCTTGTTACTTTTCTTATTTCTTAGTACTAATTCATTATTAATTATTGCAGTGCTCCAGAGATCCCAGAATGCTTTGTACTATATGAATACTGAATAAACAATAAGTTTCAAATAACTTGCAACAGAAATACTGCTGAAGCTAGTTACAGCCTTATTTCAAAAATAAGTATGGTTTCACTCATTTACTTTTCATTTTATGAAGTGCAATTCATGTACATATTTTAGAGATGCTGTGTTTATTTATTATTTTTAGTTGCTAGCTATTTAAATCACTTCAATAAATACTGCTTTATTTCAAAGTGTAGTTCTCTTTTCCTATTTTGGTGACCTTGTTTAATACCTGAAAAGGGATGAGTAGAGTATTGGTCTCATAAACATCATTTATCAATAACTCCTTTGGTTTATGCATAGGTTTATGAATTAGTTTTTTGAAAAACAAATGGCTAATTCCATCCTACTATTAATCTTGATAATATGACTTTTTTTCCTTTCCTCCTGGTGCAATTAATGGTAAAACTAACTACTGAGTGGCACTTTGGAAAACTATCTCTGTAGATATCCCAGTTCCAGTTTGTAGAGATGACGACAAACCACAGGCCATGCTCCCAGCAACCCCAGGTTTTGCCTTTCTTCTACATGCTTCCTCAGATATCTATAATCTACCCCAGTTCTGCACAGGTTCAAATTCTGTGCGTGAGAGTGGCACCAGCTGCAGCAGTGCCTCCCCGAGAGGTTCATCCTGCTAGATAGGCAGCTCTGTCACCATTACAGTCTCCCTTTTTGTGCACCAAAGTCTTCTGTTGCACTGCCATGAGCCCTCAAAGGCTCCATCAACTCCCCAGCCCTCTTCAGTGGCCTTAGGGAGAAACCTCTCCAGAGCTAAAGCTCAAGTTTGGACCCTGGGCAACACACAACCCGTTCTGGGATTTAACAGCAGTTAAAGGCTAAATATATTTTGCATAGAACTTCTACACTACGTGTGCTTAGCTCATGTAAGAGCACAGGAGATTTACAGATCTTTAAATATTAACAAATTTTCTTCTACTGCCATCCTTAGCAGAGAAACCTTGGTATGCCAGCAGCATTAGAGGCTCTCAGGATCCTTCAGCAATTTTCTTTTTAATTTGAAAAGCTTTCTCTATTGCTTCTAGGCTCAAGACCTTCTTTAAACTTCTTCTAATATCTTACAATTTCCAGTCTTTCTTTTGGATCTGTTCCATTCTCCTGTTCTTGAACAGACTGCTACCTCCAAGCCTTTGTGCTCGGTACGGTAAGGATCACACACACAGTGAAATGTTTCTCCTGCCTGCACAAAGCTATTGAATTGCTGATGGCCCCTAACAGATCTCCCCTTTAATTCAGTCTGCCATAAAAATATACAGTGGAAGCCAGTAATAGGGCATTAATTACAGAGAATCCAGGTGTGCTCCATATAAATCCGTAGAGTGCCCAAACTATTGAAGTACATTTCTCTGCATTTTTTTTTTCATAAAGACAGTTGAATAATTTTTATGAGAGACCAAAACCAAGAGACAGTGCAGGGAAAGGGAGGAAGGGCTGTGCAGTGACATGGCAGCTACCCTGTCAGAAAACCCAAAGTGCATGTCCTGGCAGCTGATCTAGTGGGAACATATATCCCTACACTTGTGCAACACAAGCCTGAGGAGTTTCTGCAGTGGCCAGGCATTTCAACTTCTAAATGGAAAAACTCTTGGATTCTTTGCATGCTTTCCTCAGTAAAGGACTGCCATGTAGTTACGGATGAAGATCAGTGAAAATTCATAGATTGTAACACACAAGGCCTGATAGAGGATCAAGACACCATCCATGGTCCTTGGGTCCCAGATCAGCATTTATACCTCCCCTGCAAGCATCTCAGAGACAGTATTATTTTTCAATTCTCAGTGCCAGGAAAAATACCTCCAGACAGCAGCATGCCATTATACCCTACGTATGCTTAGTTTACAGGAAAAAAGAACAGGTGACATCATAGATTTTTTTAAAAAAAGAACGCAAATAAATAAATAAATAAAAAGCAATTCAAATGCCAATACCAACAGGAAATGAATTTCATAAGAAAAATGAGTAAACAGATTAAAAGCATAAATGGAATCAAGTAACTTTAGATGTTTTGCTAAGCTCTGCACTGACAGAAAGGCACATTCCAATAAATTCTTTATGTTTTAACTTTTTTCAGCTTTAATTGATGCTGATGTGTTTTTCATATCACACATAGATGTTCTTACTCCATTGACACAACAAGTTGTTGACTGCATGCTTGACAGAATGGCGTGCTACTTATTAGAAATGATGCCTACTGATAAATCTTTTGTTGACAGATTTAAAAGTGTATTTTCCTCTTGAGAATGATTCTGTACAAGAAATTGCACTGAGAGTTTTTCTTGCAGTTACTTGCAGCCCACCTGGGTTACAGAGAGATTTGTTCTGGCCATCACCCTGGAAACTCTGAAAGTCAAGTTTGTGGATTCTAGCACAGGCATCACACCAATAAATCTGACAGCTGAAGTTGTTTGAATTTGTCCAACTGAGGTGTTAAAGTCTCTTTGTGCAGTTTTTGAGGTGGAGATTCTGCAAGCAGAATTTAGTTCATAATTCCACAGATAACAGGCAAGTGAGAATAGAGTCCTGCTTGCTCTCTGCTGCCTGTACTCCCTTCTCAGCATTAGCAGAAATGGAAAGTAATTCAAAAAATATTGTCAGAGAATTTAGCAGATGATACTCAGGAGGGAAAAAGCAGAGATGGGAGGTGGGGGAGAGGATTATGAATCACATGCGAGTAATAACACTTCTTAGTGAAGGGAAAAGCAGTTATGTAAGAGGGAGAAGCGTGCAAATGATTGAACCTGTACCAAATATTTATATGCAATATTATCTGCTTTTCTTTTTACACGAACATTTGGGGAATTGAGAAAAGTAATTAAGAAGCTACAGAAATATACCTTTAAAATTCTGAAAGAAACATTTTCCTGTAGAGTACTTTGATCAAAATCTCAGAGAAGGTCACTTCCACAGAAGGTGGTGGCAAATACATTACACATTCACAATTATTCAGGCTTTGGAGACCCATCTGGGACTCTGAGTCACTGAATATTGATCCATCAAAACAAGGCAGAGGAGTGCTGCCCACAGAGCAAGTTGTCTTTACCCAATAGGTTTTGCTTTGCCTATTAATAAAAATTGCTATGGTCACTGTCTTATGAAACTCCTGAGCTTATCCTATAATCCATGAACAGAAGTAGGTCCTACACAGTCATATAAAGTTATGCGCAGGTGGAAGGCAAAGTGTGTGCAGATCATACAGACTGATATAGCTTCTTCACAGAGCTCCAAAATGAGGGAACAAGCACCCCCTACGAACCCGAATCCTTCTCTCAAAAGCAGCTTCTCTCTGCATTTAGCCAACACCTCTGGCATGTGCAGAGATTATGTGCATGTTCTAAGGCAGAATAGTGTGAAAAGAACAGTAGAAAAAGTTCAGAGATTTACTGCTTTGGGTATATTCTGGTTTGCAAATTGCTCAGGGTCTTCACCTGTGGTACAGGCAGAGCCATGCTTTAAGAGAAAACTCCTCTTCCTGCATTGCTTGCATCCAGTGAAGCTCCTACAGAGCTTTTCCCTGTTTAAGGTAGTCTTGGTAGTCACAACTCTTAGATAACATATAAGGAACAAAAGGTATGTTGTTGTACCAGGATTTTTAAGAAGTTATTCACTGCTAAACTTTAGTTGAGATTTGTGAAGAAACACATGTAGCATATTTTGAGAATGTGCTATGCCAGGTTACTGTAAGTCACAATGTGTTTAAACAACCACTTTATTGTACCATCTGGTATATGATAGGTTTCTGATAAATATATGCCTCCTGCTTTGACTGTGGGAGGCACAAGCACAAGCACAAAAGCTGGATTTTGTCTCAGACAAACAACTTTGGCAATGCGCAGTGGCTTTCTGCAGGTACGGCAGTAATTTTTTCCCTTTACTTTCCCTCTTCATCCAGTCACCACCAAAAAAAAAAAAAAACAGTACCAGGACAGTGTAAGGTTATTTCTATTAGTCAAAGATATGATTATAGCTCATACAAATGTACCCAAGTATAAGACTGGATTTAAGTGTAGACAAAACCAGCAATTCCCTATGGCAGTTGCGGGGCATCATGCTGAGGACATCATAGTCCCTGGTTTGGAGAAATGGAGGTGACAAAATGACCATTCAAGCAACACATCCTGCTAACGCTCCATGTTCAACTTTGAGTCCTCTGTTGCTGCCTTCCTGACATCTCCCATTTCACCTCTCCTCTTCTGCTTATATCTCTGCCTCTTCTGTAGCAGAAGGTCCCTGTCCCACAGAATCACAGACAGGTTGAGCTCAGAAGGGACTTTTGGAGGTTTCCTAGTCCAACCTCCCTGCTCAAGTAGGGTCATCTAGACCAGTTGCATTGGATCACATCCAAGTGAGCTTTGAGTATCTTGTCTTTGCCGACATCACTAAGAAGCCCTGAGCTGGCTTCAAGCTTGCTCTACTTCCCATGAGCTAAGACATTATAGTTGCAATAACATGTTGCTCAGAGCACGCTGCAAAACCTCCCCACAAAATTGGCAAATAATCAGATATTTAGTCTGTGAAAAGTTGGAGATGTGTGGTCAACCGTGCAACACCAGACCCAAGCTCACTTGTTTACATAGACTTTTCCCCAAAGTTTAGTCTCACAAAATGGACATCAGTACTGGTATGGATATTGACTAGATAAGGAGCTTTCTGGCTAGTGACTATATCATTGGATAAAACACTGGAAAATACCTGGTCAAGTATAACTCTATGTAATGCATAACAGGTAAGGAAACTGGGGTCACTTAAAACCCAATTTTATCACCTTTTTCCTTCTTTGCACTCAAGCTCCAGATTTTATGAATTTGCCTCCTAGAAGACCTGCTCTATACTTCAGTCTTGTCTTGTTATGTGAGTTTTTTAAAAAAAACAAAACCACTTTATCAGTTTGGTAGTTGTCAGGCATATTAGATAAAATATGATAGGTACAACACAAACCCATTGCTGTCTACTTTTCAGAAAAACTGCTTTATCAGATCAGGCCAGTGTTCCATCTTGCCAGAGCTGTTACCGACATTGGTCAGTGTCTGTCAGGGCTAAGAGAAAACTGAGCAAGAGCTATCAAGTATAAGCAATAAATAGCCTTACAAACAAGATGAAAGTTAATTTGTATTCCTAGTTAATGAGTTCTTAATTTATATATCGAAGTACAGGAGTTGAGCTTTCATTGAACTGTATCCTTTGGAAAATGAATGTTTCCATTTTCCTCTAATACAGTTCTTTTTTGCAGTACTATCAGCGAGTTGTTTTAATAATATCTTGTAGCAGTAAATTCCATCAGGTAAAATAAGGAAAAAGAGCTTGGCAAAAGTTTTAAAGTTGTTATTTACTTAGTGTTTTATGGCTACCCAGCACATGAATGTATAGCAAGACAATAAAGAGAAGAGTCTGTTCCATTCCTGCTATCCAACGTTCTCTTACAGACATCTATGGCATCTCCTGTTATACATTCTTGGAGAAATTAGCTACTTTTAGTTTGCTTAGTTGTCTTTCTCAAGAAGTTCTTTGCATACAGCTAATCATTTTCATCATCACTCTTGGGTTTTTCCTGCTTCTTTGTCATTGCGGTGATACAAATAAAACTGAACAGTGGTTCAAATTAGCACATTGTAATATATTTTTATTCACTGAACATTGCTATCCGACCTTGGTAGAGCATTATGTTGTTCAGATTTGCACCTCTGTCTTTTCCTTAAGTAGCTACAGTTATTTGTGAACACAGAACCACAGGGCTGTTCTCTCCAGTGCACAGTGCCTTGCTTTGCTGAAGGGAACATCTTGAACTCTTCACGTATGCTGCCTCATTATGACTGATGAAGTAGGATGTGACATCCCACTTGCAATTCCCCAGCATAAACAATTTCAATGGAGCAGGAGCTCCCATCTGCCCTGGTCCCCCAAAAGCTGAAAACAAAATGAAGCACCAAAGAAGTCATTCACATTTTCATTCAGAAAATAATATTAAAAAGCTAGAACACCCACATTTTTCAGTAGACATCATGCTGAAGTTAATTTTATTCCAGGCCATGCCAAACAGGAGTTCTCAAAGAGCAGCAGAATTCTTAGTAGCTCTGGAGGAAAATATACATGAAGAGGACATGCACCTGACACAATTTTATGGCTACCTGGAGATATTTTGTCCACGGGCTGTCTTAGGTTATAGTTTTCCATTTTGCATTTTGTTATCTGACAGTGCAACCCAGAATTTATCTAATATAAAAAGATGTGGTATGCTATTTCATAGCACAACATGGCTGTAATAATAATCTCTGGGACCTGCTGTCATTATGGAATCCATTTCTTGACCTGATTTTCTTCTGTAATTAATGAATAGCATAACAGAGTTCACAGAAAGCCTCATTTGGACAACAGTGTATAGGAGCCTTTTCTCAGGTTCCCCACTGTATCAGAATAAACTGTAATTTTTCTATTTCTTATAAGTACTTCCAGACAGTGAATGCCACCAAGGACCTTAGTTACCAGAAATGGAAAAGTAATTTAAGTCCAAAGCAACAGGGAAGAAAGTCTGTAAAAGTGGCATCGAAAATACTATTTTATGGTGATATATTTTAAGAAAAAAAGCTTCCAAAACCCAACTGAGATTTAAATTACATAGGTCCAAAGTACTTCAAGAGCTTTGATGGAAATAATGTAAGGTATTATTTAAAATCAAACTCAAATACTGGAAAGTTCTACAGGAATTTAGCCTTCTGTTTCATTTTATTATCACTAGTTGGTAAGTCTGGGACAATTCTAAGTTATAGTAAGTAGAACCCTTACGTGCTTTCATTAAATTGAAATTATTAAAATTAAAAAAAAAATCATGACTAAGTAAAACACCAAGATAACTTTGTTGCTGTTGCTTTTTAATGGGAAACTTACCCTCAAAGAGCAATTAGATACGAATTTTGGACTCTAGGTATACCTAAGCAAAACCATTAGCATGAAGGCTAGTTCTGGAGCAATTGGTGCACTGGAGCTCTTTTACAAGTCTGTCTAAGCTTGTAAGGGTAGATTAGAACAGCTAAATGGAACCAGTTCAAAACTACACGCGACTTTAGAAGTCTCTGTCACTGTACCTAGTAGCGTCTGCTCAGGGAGGAAATATATACCAGTTCTTCCTTTAGACACCAGTCCTACAGATCCAGCAGTTCCGAAGCACTGTTGTATCTGATCTTCATTAATTTGCCTAATCTCATTTTTTATCCAGCTGTGCTTTTACGGTCCAGTTACATTTTTAACCTCTGCAATATCTGGTGACAATGAGCTCTGCAGCTTCAGTTAAATGTGAGTGAAAATGTGCTTCCTCGTATTTGTCTTAATTGTACTATCTATTCATTTCACTGCTTATCTCCTAGTTTTGGTATTATAAGAAGTAGCAAGAATTATTCCCTGTTCACGTTGTCTGCATCACTGATGTTTTGTGAGCCCTTGTTAGCGCTCATCTCTTTTTCAAGAGATACTTGTACACTTTGTATAGTCAATAATTGACTATTCTCCTTCAGTCAGAATTCATTGCCATTTACCATTACCATTTGTTGCCATTAACAATTACCAGAGCCTTGGTAATCTTCCTTTCCCTTCTCCATACCTTTTCTAGTTCAGTGAGTTTCTTACTGAAACACTATGGCCAGAAGTGTAAAATATTCTGGGTATGCATGTCAGAAATGCTTTCATTTCCAGTCTTCGTCCATGCCTTTATTCCTAATCCGGCTTGCCTTTTTGATCGTTTCAGAAAATGAGATGGCACTTTCATAGCATTATCCGTAATGATACAAGTACTCTTCTTATCAGCTAATTTAGAGTTATTTGGTACGTTTGTATAATTAAAATAGATATGTTGGGTACGATCCTCACCACTACCACTTTGAGCAATATGCTACAACTCCTACTAGCTATTTACCAGTCTTCCATTTATTATCTACTTGATTCTGGACAGTGTGCTGCAGCAATAGATTGGGAGAGTATTTGTTAGCAACATCAGACAGCATCCATGGCCCATATATTAAGCGACTACTTTACATATATAGGGAATCCGACTTACTAAAACATCTTTCCGTGTATTCAGTTTTCTCTTTTGATCTTAATTCTGTCCCTTGCAGATCTTTCAGCTAAGTTTCAGCTAAATAACAAGATTTCCACAATGGCTCATAGCATATCTTTCCAGACGTTTTCCCTATATATATTTATTTCCTCCGCCTTAGACCCTATTTCCCAGCCACATACAATTAGGTTTGAACATACTTCTCCTCATGGAAAGATGCTAAAAGGTATGCATGTGTAACACACACATGATATTAATCCTTACTTTAATAAACAGATGCATTACGTTATGTCAAATGGAAATCTCTTTTATAATTACAAATAGGCTGTGTGACGGACTATTGCATAACTCATTAAAAATATATTTACTTATGCATTTAGATATTTATGGCAGCCTTTTTGTAATTAATCCTTTCAATTCATCAAGCCCTACAAAAGGTTCTTCTACCCACTGGAGGCTTACTGAGAAATGTAAAGCTGCTGAATGAATCTATTTCGAAAGTATGACAGATCAAAATGGATTTAGGAAGATGCTTGAGAAGCAACCAGTAACAAGTTTAAACTAACTTACCCACTATAATGTTTTGCAAGATTTGCCTTGGAAAATTTCTATTCTGGGAGTAGGAAGTGGTTTTGACACGGCAGATTTTGCTTCAGTGAAGGGAGGCAGGAAAGCTTCAGGCTCAGGCAAAGTCCAAACTTCAAGAGGACGTTTTCGGGTGGGGGGGGACATGTTCAGTTGATTTACCTAACCGGTACTGAAAAGGCGTGTTTTTAGGCGTATTTTCCCGAGCGATAAGCGCTTCACAAGCCAAACTCGCTTGGGGAAACAAACCCTCCTCGCTTTTTGACAGAGGGCAGACGCAAGCGCTGGAGAAACCAGGGAGACGCACGAGCCCCTGGGAGCCGGGGCGGCAGCACCGCAGCGCGGCGGCCCC
>JAWLRI010000285.1:5194627-5223318 GCA_034781795.1 Crypturellus tataupa
CATTACAGCAGGTTTCCTGGCAGACCCTGGAGGTCTCTGCTTCCCTTTGCTGTCCACCCATCACCTATATCAAAGTGGTCTCCCCAGCACCAGGATCAAGAAGGTGCTAGTAGCTCTCCACTGAAAGAAGACTACACCACCAATGACAGACCTAACCCTGCAACTTGTGTATGGGGAAAGCAGAGGAGGTCAACATAATTTCATTTTTTCAATTTTTCAAATGCTAAGTGTTGTTCATAAATATACATAGCAAATCCCACTAAAACAAGGCAACACAGAAAGAGTTTCACCATTTCCTAAGAACTCTGTCTATGTGCTGAAGGCTGCATCCTGACTATGGAAAAATAAGTATGCAGTCATGTAATTAAAGATCTGATCAACCTATTCACATGCAAGATATGTACTGGAAAAAAAAATTAATTCTGGCATTCCCAAAGGTATCATTTTTCTAATATTTTGAAGATGTATTTTTCATATACATACATGTATGTGTACATATAAATATATGTATATGTATATATACACACAAAGGTATGTTTATGGGCTGTGCCACAGTATAAGAAAAGCAGAAACTGTAAGGAAACAGTTCTGCTCCTTAGCTTCTGTGGCAATTATGTTTTCACCCATGGTCAGCCTCTTTGCAAGGGGACCTGCTTCTGTCCTGGATTTGCCATCAGATATTAGGATTCTCTGTGGAACACATCTCATGCTCACTCAGCAAATCCCGTTATTTTTTTTCTCAGGGAAGCTGCTCATAGGTACTCCATCACTCTGACATTTTTCAGCCAGGATAATGATGGAGCAAACAAGCACAGTAGCTGACTCAGGAGAAAGGTGTAAGACTGCAAAGTGGCTGAGCACAGAAACTACTGTTTGGTTAAAAAAGAAAATCAAAACAAAAAGCATGCACACTATAGAACATCTTTTGCTTTACAAGCACCACCTTTTTTTAAAATTAGAAATTATGTCAGCACTGACCAAAGAATAGTACCTAAATCTTCAAAATCACATAGTGGTCACTGAAATTATGGCAGCAATGATGACAGCTAATAAGTCTTTTAGAGGCAGTTGAGATGGCTAGGAGATAGCAGTAACTGGAGGATCAGACATGCTTGACTGTATTTAAGTCAGGAGAAAAGGGTCATTTGGATTTGGGGAAAAGTATATTCTTCTTTACATATTTGTCTGTATGCAGGAAACCTTTTAGCTGAAATGATAAACAATTAAATGCAAAAGCAAAGGATCTAAAAATGAGCCATGATGGTTAGATGAATAAACATTTTTATCATAGGCTCTTTTATCAATATATTTCATTTTACAAAGTGATATATAGTTTCATGTAGGAAACAGTTTTACCTTCCATCTCTATGATGCATAGTATCTGCCATGAGTCAGGTATAAGCCTGCTGTCCTATTTTAGGAATGAGAGTAAAGCCAGTCTTCACACTTCAGATTTTCCCATGGCATATTACCCTCTTTCTATCTCTGAAAGTTTTCTAAATTCCAAACCAACTCATTACTGATACTTCTTTCATAATATTCACAGTTGTACTTTCTTTTGAACACAGAGACTGGTGTGATTTATTTTACACAATTGCAAATGGTAAATAAAAAAATTTTATTAAGCCCTAGCATAGTTTATAGCATTTTATGGTGTACTTTTCAGGCCACAAGTTCCTTGATTTTAGATGTAGCTACTATATTATTTTTTAGTCACTTTCTAATAAACCAAAAATACTTTTCAATAACTACAGTATACCTCTCAGTTTTGCCAGTGCAACTTTAACATCTTGGGGTTATGGAGTAAATGAATGGGATGACAACTACAGTGTTGAGAAGTGCCTTGACAGAGATCCTCATGCACTGGTAAATAAAGCATATCTGGGAACCTAAGCTGAAGTAAGGTCAAAAGCAAATCTCCTGCTAACTGCAATAAAACACCAAAATATCAGAGAATCACAGAATGGTTGAGGTTGGAGGGCACCTCTAGAGATCACCTAGTCCAACCCCCCTGCTCCAGCAGGGACACCCAGAGCACGTGGCACAGGGTGGCATCCAGGCGGGTTTTGAAGATCTCCAGAGAAGGAGACTCCACAGCCCCTCTGGGCAGCCTGTTCCCTCACAGGAAAGAATTGCTTTATCAGATGGAGATGGATTTAATTCAGTCCTACTCCCTCACAAGAAAGGGAAAATTCTTGCTCACTTTAGGGGGCACAGGATCAGAGCTTTCAAAAGCAGCTTGTGTGGATGGGAGGAGGAATTCTATTCCTCCGTGTTTGTATGAGTCCAGGTATTTTAAATTGTACTTTGAAACAACGTTGTTGTTGTTGAAATTATAAATCCTTGAAAAATTATCTTTCTAATGGAATTGCTAACAGAGACTGCCACAAACAGCACTGCTGTAATGATTAGCTGAACAGGCTGATTACACTGGGTTTTTCTGCTTGCCACAATGGTAGAAACTCATTTTCAATACGGCAACCCTCTTGAATCAATATTTAGTGTTATATATTCCATTTGAAGTAATTGTACAAATAGTACAGTATTAGTTTACCTTGGTATTTTATTTTTATGGCTCACTTAATATAATTTGGTACATTTTAGGTCATTTTGGCATATATTTTAACTGTAGCTAGAATTTACCTGCTTGCATTATAGTTAAATCTACAGTCCGATCTATATGTGTATCCATATGTGTACCATATGCACACCTGTATAACTGTAGTCCCTGATATTTATATCAAATATGTAGTCCTATGTACCTTTTCCTTCTGGATATCTACCCAGAAACACTTTAAGGGGACTGATTTTCAGGATGCACTGAGTGTTGTCTTTAGAGGTATGCAGCTGTGGAAGCATTCAGATCCAGTAGTCATTTTTTAAAAGTTATGTCATATCACAGATCTACAGATCTCTCTCAGTATCCTTCTTTCATTCTGCATCTCCTTATGTATACTTACTGGTCCAATGGAAAAAAAAAGAAGAAAAAGAAAAAATGAACAAAAAAGAAGAATAAAAGGAAAAAAAGGCATAACAGGCATATAAAAACTGAAACACTCCTTAGCTCCTCAAAAAAGAAACAAATTCCCTTCTCTTCTTGGAATCAGCAGTATTCATCTCATTCATTCAACTCATCCAGCCCTGTCTGTATTATGTCACTCAGGTTCCACAAAAGCTGAAATCACTATGACAGAGTCTTCAGGGTTCTTCAAAGCACAAGTACCTCTACTCCTTCTTAAATAAGTATGCATTTTAGGTAAGGGAAACTGACCAAAGAACAAGGTATTGCACAGAGAAGCCTTTCAGGAGCAAGTCCCACCTCTGTAGGGGTAGTTGCATTTTCCATGTACCTCATGCTCCTAAGCCATTACATGAGGATATGTCCCTAACAGGAGCCTTGCTAGAAAGCAGCCCCTGCTGCACCCCACCATCTGGAGGCATAACACTTCTTTCCATGGCCATGGAAAGCCTTCTTTCCATAGCCAAGCAATGAGTTGCATGCTGCCTCTTGGCCCCATGCAAGGGCTGAAAGCTGAAAGGGCTGAAGTAGATTTGGTGGTAGAAAAATCCCACAGCAGGTGCAAAGGGTTGCCCATGCTGGTCTGACTCAGCATCTGGGATGGTACCTGGGAAGGTCACCCGGGATGGTAAAGGCTCCCACAGATTCACAGTCTATGTCTGGCACTGCTATTTACACAAGCCTATCAGAGCAGAATCCGCTTCAGCAGACATCTTCTGACCTGTCCAGACAGGAAGGGAAGCCCTCTCACTCTTCCTTTTGTTTTTGTCTTTTCCTCTTCAAGCAGCTGCTGGAGTTATTGGCAATGTGTAAAGCAGTAAGGAGAGCTGAGTTCATTGATGTTTTATAAGTTTTGGTGACAATGCTAAGTTCCAAGGTTATAAATCAGTTTTCAAGGAGAAATATTTTAGTACTGGCTTTCTCACAGAGGCTTACATATATATACGAATTTTCATTTTGAAGAAACAGCATTAAGTTTATGAACATCATCAGAGCCCAGTACCTTATTTCCAAGAAACTCTTTGGTTGAGTAAAATCCTGAATTCAGTGGGAGTTTTGCCGCTGACTTCAGGAGGGAAGGATTTCACTGTTTTATCTCCTGAAATGGAGAAAAAAAGAACATAAGCCATCTAAATAGTCATTACCTAAAAACACTACATTAAAAAAATGGCAAAAATCAAGCAGAATTTCTGCATTACCAAATGAACTGAAAGCTATTAAAGCAAATTCTCATGACTACTCATTTGTAGTGGGATCAGCTTAAGTTTTCTCCAGGCAGTGATTAAACAAACTGCAGTTCTCCTCCATTTTCCTTGGCTATTGATAAACAATGATGAGTGTAGAAATATGCAGGGTGAACAAAATAACCACAAGGGATATTTCTTACCAAAAAAAAAAAAAAAAAAAAAACCTAGATTCAGGACCCCACTGAAGCACATGCTTTGAAACTTCTAGGACTTCCTTGAGGCATCACCACGTGTTTGGAACGCATGCCAAACTGTGATTCCTGGAAAGATCCACAATCCAAAAAACTTCTCTTTATCCTGTTCATGATACATATTTGAACAGAATATTAATCTAGGGACAATTACCGAGTTTGAATCACTAGGGAAAACTGTGGCTCTGACTTATATCACTCTTATTGACTAGTCCTAAATTACACTGCCTTGCCCACAAGCTGAAGGTTACGATATCTTGACCAAGTGCTCAGACTTGATATCTTGACCAAGTGCTCAGAAAGAAGGGGTCTCCCTCCCCCTCCACAGTTACTCCACAGTTAACAACAATAAGAGCAGTCAGGTATTGAGTCCATAGCTTTCAACTGGAAAATAAATAAATAGAAGGGATCCAATCTATTCCTTGAGTAATACCGATGTGTCTAATGGCACCACCACAGGAAACAACACTTCCCATGACAGAATAACCTAAAATGTTTTTGATGTCACTGTTTTTCAAGGAAATGGAAGTTAATTAATAAATAGTTAGTGTAAGTGAAATTACATACTCATTCCATTGACACAGTGGTCTGCTGCTGATAACCACAAGGGAACAAAAAAGGACAGCTGAAGGTATCCCAATATTCCCAATAGAGCAATCAGAGCCCCCCTGATATTGTCCAGCCTAGGTCTGTGATAGGAGGACCCTCACACCCAGACCCACAACACCCATGAAAATAAGTGAATGAGAGCAGCTTTTCCTGTAATCTTACAGAGAGGGAGCAGATTCATTACGGGATACAGGGAAAGAGAATCTTGGAATTCCACAAGACTTACTATGAGAAGGACCAAAGGCAGGAAAAGAGGGGCCAACCAGAGAGATCAGCCTGTGTACATATTGTGAGAGGTTGTACTCTCGCTGCCTGTAACCCCTAGCAAATATCAAGCTATATTAACTGGGAAGTAGGATAGCAGTCATGGGAGCCACATACCAGGGCAAACAGTAGTCGGGGCCAGCTAGATACCTGGAGGTCCAAGCCAGCTACCAGACAGGCTGTAGGATCTGGAGGTAAGGCCATAGGTCTGGACCAGCTAGCCGAGAGACCCCTTTGTATGTGTGCATGTCCATGTGCAAGGTAACTGAGAATAGGGAATTCAAGGGCCAGCTACTGGATAGACTGAGTTACACTGATAAAGACAGTTACAGGAGGGATCCATATGTTATATATGTGCATGTATGTATATGCTTTCCACTAGCAGACTTTCATTTTGATCAGTCCAACCCGCAGCCATTAGTCTGTGCTCAGCAGCAACACAGTGGGGCCCCAGCCCTGCCACGGCCTCGTCTCCTGGATGGACTTTGACCTCATGGCGTAGCCTTGTCTCTCCATCCCTCGTCCCATCTCCTTTTGTTCTTGACCAAATCCCCTGGATGATCCCTCGCCTGTTTCACCCCTGCAGTGCTGTTTCCTTATAATGTCAGTGCATCCTGCTACAGGCTCCAGCTTTTCCCCCTATCATCAGGTCCTGTAGGATGGCACCTGAGAGTGAGGGCACAGTTCATCCTCAGGTCACCCTCAGTACCCAGCACCCAGACCTTAGGGCTCAACTGGTGCTCCCTGGGCCCTGACATTCACTTCTTTGAGCTTTTCTCCACACTCCTTGGAGCAAGAAGGTTTCTTTACAAAGGAAAAGAAAACTAAGATTCTTAGGTGACTTTTGTGAAAAAAAAAATTCTGAATATTTTAGATAAAACATGAAGAGATAGCAACCTTGCAAAGAAATCTTTTGGTTTTATAGATTATGCTATGGGTAATTCTCAGAAATGTTAGGACAGTAGATCGATAGTAAACTATGAGAGAGAGATTCTCAAGTCATTATGTAGTGCTTTAGTTCTTAAATTTGCATTAACTTGAAAGACAGCTATACAGGTCTAGTCCCATGCAGTGAATTGAAAAATGTGCATTTTCCTCCTACTTACAAATTAAGATTATTCAAAAGACCTTAAAAATGTTCCAAATGAATACAGGACACCAAAATCTTTTGTAATCCCTTCAGTTCTATTTTCACATGATTGTCAATGTTAAGACAGGAAAGTAAGATGAAATGCAGCAAATTTGCGAATACGAGAGCGGTAATTAGTGACCTCACATGCCCTCCTTACTAAAAGAAGAAAACAAGGAAAACTTCCATCTCCTCCTAACTACCTTCCCTACCTCCCCCTCAACCTCTGCAGGAAAGACTGCCTCATTACTCAGCCCACACAAACATAACTAAAAGCCCCATGTGCCACTAACTTACTCAGAGCTAATAAGCTCTAAAGTTACCTTGATTTAGCACAGCTCTTTTGTATGAAAGGAACGTTTAAAAGCTCAGAGCAGGCTACAGTTTCAGCATGGTGCTAGAGTAGAGGGTATTTGCTCACAAAATCACATTAACGGCCATGGAACTGGAGCACTTAATTCCCCATACAGTGCTTTGAAAATGCAGCCTTAAAGCAGCCTTCTGAGGAGGATGGGGGTGGGGAAGGAAAGGCTTAGCCCGAGGAACAGCTTAAATTAAACTTGGTGAGCTTCTCCTAAAGCTTCCTAACTTTAATATGAATGCAGGCCTTCCCTATCTCAAACAGCTCATAGCAATTCAAATGATCACACACACAGTGTCATTGTCCTTAAAACAGGGAGAAATCCTCCTCTTGCTACATCAGGGGAAAACAGAGAAGGTTACCAGAGGAATGAGCTGATGTATGTTTACCCAGAGGGGTTAGCTGGCTTGAGCCTCAAGAAAATTTTGCAGTTTTTCTTTATGCATTTTTAATCAATTCTAAGCTACTTACAAATATGTGCAATTACTTTCTGCACTTCGCTTTGTAATAAGATTTAATGACTGTTCTGTAATCCTCTTGGTGAGCACTGATAATCAAATACTATGATTTAAATTTTAGATTTAACAGAGCAGTTTTCTAAGAAATGAGGAGAAGTATATTTTTAATCTTTTACTGGAAGTTGGGAATTTTTCAGCTTTCTTATATAAAGCCATAAAATAAAAAGCAGGATATTTTTTGGACTGTCTTTTTTGTAATGGATGCCAGAACAGCATACACCTTGCTTATTTTGTGGAAATTTTCTTTTCCTATCAAAATGTTTTATCTCCTAGAAATTTATGGTCCTATTTTCAGCATGCTTGGGCATCTCCTAGAGCTGATGAGTTATAAAATTATGTATACTTTTTTACACAGAGAGATCCCAGATGTGAAATAACCATTTCCATGTATCAGTGCACCTATGAAAAGACTCGATTTTCTCATAAAATTTGTTTGCCCTTTTTTTTTTAAAAAAAAGAGAATTTAGTATGTGAGGAAAATATAGTCAATGTGATGAAAATGACTCAACCTGTGAATCCAACAAACCAACAGAGCCGCCTCCCATTAGAAAATGCAGGACTCCCATCTTACCTCCATCAGCTGAGGCAACTTCCAAGGCCATCTTCTCTGCCAAAAATGGTGATGGGCAGCAAGATGACTTACAACCAGGTAGTTATCTCTTGCAGATTCCCAACTGGACCAGCTTCACAGCATGATACTGTCTATGCAGGCTGTGCTCCCAATCCCTCCATCACTTCTGCACAGTTTGGCTTGGCACACTGCACTGAAGTTTAAAGCAAAGTTCTTTACAAGACGGTTACAAAATGAGTTAATTATTCCAGTTGTAAAAAGTACCCCTTTTTTAATAACCTGAACATAAGTAGGCATCATCAACAGCTTTCTAAACATTTTATTGTATTTAATGACAACGCTCTTCATGTACATGAATATTTTAAGTTCGCAACAATCTTGTGAGATACCATTGAAGTACCAGAGCTGACTGCAATTTTGCCTACGGCAGCAGGAGTCAATTTCTAAGTTCACATGTAGAAACATCAACCGAACAATAACTTGCCAACACCTGACCCTAGAAATGCTAGTTATTGAGGAATCACTTGTGCTAGCAGATAACTCCTGATTTGATCCAGGAGAGGAATGATGATAGTACCTTCACAAGCATAGGGGAAAGGATCTAGAGCAACAGAAGTTCCTCAGTGGTATCTTTACCAACAGCAAAATTTTAGTAGAAAGGTTAGGCTGAGATTTATTATTTGACTATCAGATTAACAAATAAGAAAGTGAAGCTCCATACAGTACAGTAAATGTGTGCTGCTTAGAGTCATTTATGTGCGCATCAGAAAGAGGTTTCTTTTTTAAGGGTAAAAGGATCCAAGTAATCTATTTTTTCTATCTATCTGAAATGTGTGTTTGCCAGAAGAATCAATGCAGAAGACTGCTAACAAACTTTACAACTACAAACATGTAGAAAAAGAAAATGTTTCAAACTTCCCAGTGACATAGATTACTGCCATTCTAGTTTTGATTCCTTGTGTGACCAACAGGACTTACTATGTTAATGAAAAAGCTCAGAGTTGCCCTAGTTTGGTCAAAGCAGGAAAAAACAATGTCTTAACCCAGATCTAGGTAGGATAGGAAAATTTAGACTAAATCCAGCAAATCTCCCATGTTCACTGAAGTCCATCTTGGAAACTTAATGGCTTTCTTTAAGCTCATGGACCTAAATTTGCTTCTGTACTTCCTAGCAGCAGAGTGCCTCAGCAGAATAGACAAGCACAAGTACCTCACCATATTTCATTTCCCCCATTTTGTCCCATGCCTCCATTTCCACACTCCAACCAGCTTCCTAATCTAGATGACTAGGGGATATGAACTAAAAAAAAAAAAAAAAAGTACAAAAAAAAACCCCTCTGTAATAAAGAGAGCTGGAAGGGGAGAAAAACTCTATATCTCATCTGTTTCCTTACTCCCATGCTGGATCAGCTCAATCTGTGTAATTCCTGATTGATGTCTGTCTGACCTTGTACATCTTAATGCTCCTTCCCTGCCCCAAGAATAATGATTTTCCGCCACTTTTCATTACTTAGCATATAACCTCTCTGAGTCATAGCTGGTCTCCTACTGGTTGTTCACACAGTGACTTCCAAAAGGCACTGATTTAAGTGTCTGGATATTACAGTAATAATAACTGGTAATATTTTAACCAGTTTGCATTATTTATCAAGAGAACTAATGATGGTTATAAAATTAGCATATGTCATTATCATCAAGTGACAATACTTTTGCTCCTTACTGCTTCATCACCACTACAGGATTTTAAGTTGTTTCCTTATAGGACTGAACCTTGATTTTCATGCCTTTTGAGTGAGGGTGGCAGATGGAAGTCCAAGGTCAGGCCGATTCTAGCCCATTAGTACCACTGGGACCCTGACAGCTACACGTAAAAGAAGCTGGTTTGTGTACCAGAAGGATTTGTTCCATATTGAAGAGCTATGCTCACCTCCTCAAATGTGTTCATGGAACACAAAGACTCTTAAACTAGTTTTACTCACCATTTATCCACCTCATTTCTGGCACAAGAAAAAATAAACTGGAGCCGTAAAGCAATATATACTGGAAAAATGTGAACTTGCATTGTCCTTCAGATGAGATATGCTCATTATCAAGTGAAGCACATTGTAGGGATATCTGATTTCAATTCTTGCAGTGAGTAGTGCTGTTGAAAAAGCTACTTTATCTGTAATTTCAGGAAGAGAACAGACACAGCAGGCTTCCAGTATTTGAGTTGGTTTTGAAGTACTTCATCCATTTTACCTCTCTTTAATTTAAAGAAAACTGCAAGCATAAGGAAAGATTAAGAAATGGGAACATAATATTACAAAATCGAGAAGGTAGTTTGATTGATTCTTTTGTTTTATTTTTGCAGATATGCAAGAGGAGTATATTCAGGCCTTAGGCATCTATTTGTTTCTTAAGGTCATAAAGATTGGATATGTTTGTTCCACTTCAATGTTTGAGACAAGTAGGAAGCTGAAGTTACAAAAATAACAACATGACAATATCAGTGCTGATATATATTTGCCAAAATAACTATATCCCTTGTAAGAATTATATTCTAGTGTATTAACCAGTGTGATTAAGAATGACTTAAAAACAGATAGATGAACTAGATAACATATAAATGCAGCATTATCAAAATGATTCTTCGGGGCTTTTATCTGGGTAACATTTTATGAATAACGGTCACCTGACAGACCCAGCAATACAGAGACATTATCTCACTGATATTTGTCACCATGAGAATACAGAACAAAACAGCTGATTTTGTCCATATCACTACTATTGACGAGATTTAGATGTTTTTGGTTTTGTTTTTATTTTTATTTTTGTAACAAACACAGAGAAAGACCCTCTGTGGTAGAAAGGCTGAGGGAAAAGAGGGGATTTGGGCAATTTGAGAAGCACAGAGGAAAGGGAGGTGATGAGAGAGAGCACTATCAAGGTTTCTGAAGATTGTTCCTACCATTTTCTTTCATTTTCTCTTCTATCATTTTCTGTCTTTCATTTCCTATTATTTTCTGTTCTTCTCTCTTTTCTTTCCTCCCAAGCACACCCCCACTTCCCTGCCACGTTGAACCACGAGGTAGGGAACAGAGAACGGAGAGGACAGCGGGGAACAGCCAGACGACCTCCAGGTTGCTCCTGCTAGTCCTGCTAGTTAGTCCTCCTGGGGGCACCAGGCAAGCACAGCAGGAGGCTCTTCCTGATTCTCTTCTCATGTCTGAACATCAGCAGGGTGAGGCAACAGGAAGACTGCAGAGTAGGGCCAGGCACTCACTTCTGCCAGAAACCACCAATTTTACTTATTTGTCAACACCTAGAGCCACCTTCTGCCTCCAGCTTCTGCCTAGCCATGGGAAGATAACAAAACAACAGGTTTGTTTTTGGCAATAATGTTTGCCCCCTGCTTACGTAAAGCTGTTAATTTCTGTAATAATTCTAGTGTGAGAAGTTAGAAACAAGCACAGGTGGCAAATGGTGATGGAGCCCTATCTCAGTCCCATCTGGTGGCCAGCTGACTCTGACCTTGACTTTTTTCATGTCACACACACACAAGTCTATACCCAGTCATACACAATCATCTATATATTATACTTTTAACAAAAGAAAACACAGTAGTGGTTACTAAGAAAAGAAGGAATAAAGGTTTGTAAGAATGTGAATTATTGGTTGTTTCCCATAATGTTCCATTCTTATTGTACTCTTAAATATGTTTACAATCCTACTCTTAGTATACGCGCAGAAAAAAACTTTTTTTTCACATAGTGAATGAAACATTTTTTACAATTAAAAGCGTAATCGTGACAACATTGATATCCTTGCTGTCTCCCCAGGGAACCCAAGTGAAAGTTAGAGGGAAAAAACAATTTAAATCAGAGTTGGAGAAGCCTAAGTGAAGAAGGATGAATGGAGTCTTTTTTGTTTTTGCAGAAGTAAACAGTAAGTGGAATCCATGGACACTGGATACATTATAAGGAAACTGTGAAATTGTGAACTATTAGGGGAATCAGAAATTTCTAGTCAGTAGGCACAGTGTCTCAAAATGCGGTTCTCTACACCAACAATTACCAGCCTGAGTTTTCAGTGTTCAGTACACAGAGTAGCTGTTTTGCAGTCTACTGTGCAAAAAGTGAAAGCTGATGATCCGTACCATCACTGAATTGCAAATAAGAGAGTTGTTAGAAAGACAGAAAATGCTGTCACTTAATATCTCCAGCCTAAGTTTTCTTTCAATCAAAATGTAAAGAATCCAAAATGAGCCCCCAGAGGGACTGGATAACGGCTAGAAATGTTCACCAAAGATAAAAATACATATATTTTTTAATTTTTTTCGAACTTTAAAATACCAGCCATTTCAAGTAGCTGTACTGATTCTATTACTGTATGAAAGCATACAGTTCAATATGCTTAAAGTTGAAAATGGTGGTAGGAATGATAGTTAAGTATTGAAAATCCAGGTATTTCGATGCAGGATATAAACAATGTCAAAATTAACTCTTGATAATATCTTTGTTGCTGCTTAGTAATAACTTGTCCTCATCTTTAAAAATGGGCAGAAAACGTGTTCCTTGGGATTCTTCAGTATCCCATGTACCACTGACTTGGTAGAATAGAATATTGATGGTGTGATAATAAAGCAAAGGAGACATCATCTTACCCATCATCAAAACATGACCATAATGACAATTAAGGCTCCCGAACATAATTTTACAAACACCGCTATCCTCAAGACAGGCTGATTGAGGGAAGAAGAATTAATGCATCGGTTTCCCCATGATACTTAGCAGCAATTTCAGGAAGACTGTCGATATTTGCATCTAAATACCAAAAGTATTTTGGAATTTGCTCTCAACTTAGATACGACCAAATGAGTCCATTAATCTTTTTTTTTTAAAGCATTTTCAGATTGGTCTGATTGAAATTTCAATCTAGATAATCTATTGAAACAGCAAAGGGCAGATGCAAAAGAATGAGAGCCCTAATGAGAGTTGGCAATCTGAGTGTTCAGTTTCACTTGCAAAACTCATTTGGAACAAAATGTGCCATGTTATATTTTATGTATGTATTTCCTACAAAGTAAATAATAGAAACAATTCCAAGTTGCACTTAGGAAAGCCTTGGTGAATATTTTCACTTTTACAGCGTTTTTCTCCCATAGAAATATGATCTTAAGAAATTGTGATGAACATAAATTTCTCTAATATCTGTTATCTACATATTCTTCATGGCACCATGGCATCCCCTAAATTAAGCAAATTCCTTGTGGAGCCGGTCACCTAGTTCTTACTGGTGATAATAATAATAATAACAAAACACAAAGATTTAGCTTCCTCAGCATTTACTCCTAATTAGAAATTGCAGATTCAGGGCTAAGCAGTTGTGAAAATACACACACTGTTGCCTTTTGTCTTCTTTTCCTCTGTTTGCATTTCCTCCAACTGCAGCATGAAGCCCTTTCTTAATATGGGTATCCGAACAGTCTCCCAAGGTCGCAGTTGTAGGAACTTGAAACTCAGTGCATCATTTCCAAAGTTTACACCTACGTTTATTACTGCTTCAAAACAGATACCATCAGTGTTTTGGTGGAGTGATCATTGCTGTGTGGATTTCTAACCCAGCTGGAACTCCTGACATTATCAGAAGGGGATCATGGGACAGTGCATGAAAATGTTAAAAAGCAATCCCTATTTTCTTCTGTGCTGAACCATGACATTGCTGCCTGACATTTCAGGTTTCCTCTAAGCAAAATAATATTTTAAAAGGGAGAAATTTCACATTAGCCTGACATATTTTTCAACAATATTTAAGTAAGGTAGGTTCATACGCAAAATCATCAGCATTTATTCCTTCATTTCTCATCACTCAGAAGGCTGAGTCACATTGAAAAAAAGTTACTTCTGTAGTCTGGTGCTGCTTTTTTCATAAGGCCTTTGTGCAGAGACTGCTGTGTAGCATTTATATCTCAGGATAGAGTTTTGTAGAAGTATAAAGCTTTCACTCCTCAAAACAACAAAGACAGATTTCATTGTATGGATAAGAATTGTGTACCAGGAAGTGGAGATACAGAAAAAGAACTGAGGTGGGAAGTTTTTGAGTGGAAATTGAGAGTTTTAACTTGAGAGGAAAACTTCTAGATGAATATGTTTAGGGGAGATATTGACCAGAGGAGGGATGGGAAAGTAGATTTCCAATAGACAAAGACAGGGGAGCAAAGGGGATCACACACACAGTGTGTCTACCTAAAGAAAGCAACGGAGAGACCAAGATAAAAAAGTGCTAAACACATAATTATGACAAGTTACAGTGCCTATGTTAGTTCCTTAAATCTTTAATGAATGCATTATGAAAGACTGATCTGATTATTCATATAATATAATTCTCTCTCCATAATTTCAGTTTTCTCAGCAGTAACATGGAAACTGGCAGAAATGACAGACAGCTGACCCAGAAAGAAAACTATTTTCAGCTTTATTATACAACATGCTGTATCCAAAACAAAGACTTGATTAGAAAGTCTGCTGGTGATCTTTTTTGTAGAATAACTAAAGATGCAAACCTTAAAAATTTTGTGTTCAAACACCCAAAAGCACATTACATTTTCTGACTGCAGAGGACATTTCAGGCCAATGTAGGAGGCAACACAGGCACCAAACATTCAGCTCTCAGACATGCCGTTAGACATTTTACCAATGCTTTAGTGAAGTAATCTGATCAATAGAGTGTATTTCCCACAGAACAGTGGAGAAGCCATATATTGCTTGCTAACAGCTTAATTTCCCAGGAGCTATTGATAGCACTAACATCTCTGCTACACAGATAGAGGACATCGTTGATTAAGGCCATTTGCTCCCTCAGTCCATACATGGTGTGCAGGACCAACACACAGTCCTTAAAATAACAGTAAGAAATCTTGTGTATTACAAAGCAGAGGACCTATGTACACAAAAGGCGAGACGCTCAGGCACAGAAATACTACTGAGGATCTAGTTCAAAGGAGCATGACTTTCTGATGGAAGTCTAAGAGAAGTGGAATGCTCCCTATTCCTCTTCCCAGGCAACTGTGTCCATCCTAGGGTTTTGTGGTCAGGGAAAAAGAAGAAAACAAAAGAGACCTTGAGAAACTTGAAGTGAACAAAAACCTTGTGGTGTTCAACAAAGAGAAGTGCAAAGCTCTGCAGTTTGCGGGTGGAATCATCTCATGCATTGATGCAGGCCGGGAAGAAACTGGCTCTGTATTAGGATAAAATGATCTATGTATTACAGTGGATATCAGGAATCTTCTTCCGTTATCTGATTTGGTAAGGGATCTAGAAGGTATTCTAGTTCAGGGAGTCACTGTGTCCTTTAGCTAGCTTTCTTTGACCTTATATAATACCTCTGTTATGAAAACTCACCTTTTTGGTTGTGGTCACACTCTTTGTGGTTTTACCACCACTACCACCATCTAGTTTCCCTGCTCTTCTTCCTGAGGAAATCCTAGAGAGATGTTAAGAAGAGTGTTTTCATATTAGAAGCAGCCTTACATGAGAAGAGGAGCTGAGGTGACAGAGATGCAGCTCTGATTTCATAATACACAGAGGCTAAATAAAGGATTCTTCCTTCCCAGTCTCAATATTTTCAAGCTTTCAATTTTTTGAGTCAAAGCAAGGTGAGGAGGATATTCTGCACTGAACTTTATAACATAAAATTTTAGTCCTTTCTGTGTGAGTGGTACTTTAGGTACCTACAACCTCGGACAATCCTGTTGAATCTGCAAGAATTGACAGTTCCAAAACCAAAAGTCTGCTGCATTTGTTCAAGGTCACTAGCACACAAGCATCCAACACGGGCTGTGTAACGCAGCCTGCAACCAAGAGGGTGGCAGCTGCAATATGCAGACAAGGACTACATGATTATACACACCTTGAAACGAAGGACTTCTGAGGGACTTCACCAAAAACTACCTATGAACACATCAGTATAACTCCCCATTTCTGGGCAGAGGCTGACTTCCAACTGTAGCTACTTAGCTACACTAACCAGCTGTGCTGGTGAACTCTGTGAGTAATTAGGTGAATATATTGTGTGAATACTTATTTGTTATTAATAATAATAGCTTGTTTTTATGAGTAGTTTAATGAATAAAAGGTGTTCAAAGACATACTACCTATAATCTGTCTCCCTGTAACTCAGTTCCCTACCAGATAATTTCATATATTAGAATGGTGGACATTCCATGTCAACCTCTGAAATGTTCACAAAAAATTCACTCAAAATAAATAGGGAAAAAAATAAGTCACTTTTTTTTTTCTTACACTGAAATCAGTTGGAGGAACCATAAAGCTTTTCATAAAGACATAACAGTAGTTGGAAATCCTTTGAAGAGGAGGGGAATGGAGAGGGGGAGGGAGAGAGAAGACTGTAGCTCCTAAATGTAGACAGTGTCTGTGGGTTCTATCCTAGGTGCATTCTGGCTTCCTTGGGTTCTTTTACAATTGCATACAGCTTAGAAAAAGCCTGGTAGGTTTATTTAAAACAAAACAAAATTAAAAATAATCACTTTGCTTATTGGATTTAATAAGCCTGTTGGATTTCTGTTGGATTGATTGATTGTTTTAGAAAATGATCCAAAACTATTGGGCAAACATAAGGGAAAAAAAAACAGTCCACATGAATAGAATGCAATGGTTCTGCTATGTAATTTCCTGAACCTCAGTTCGGAAGTATGTTTTCCAGCATCCTCACCAGCCCACCCTTTTTTCTCCCACATAGCACTGTGTCATATTCCTACTTACAGCACAACGTATCTTTCCCATTCCACATAATGAAGCTCAGAATATGGAAGGGCCACCTGACACCACAGTTTAGCAGAATCTGTAGCAGCTGTAAAACAGAAAGAGCTAGAGAAGTGAATATTAACATGTAACTAGACAGAATGAGAGATACAACTACGGTTATTTCTTGAATGACAAGATGCATGTGGATGCTTTTTCACAATAGCAAAATGATCAAAAACACATGACAGCTTCTGCTTACAGGTATTCTATGCCATGTCATCCTTCTCTTAGTATGAAGGGCCTTCATTCCCTGGAAATAGTTTTCTGACTGATAAAGAATAAAAGAAAGGATTTAAGTCTCAGAGCGTGTGTGTATACCATCCTGTCCTGTTTCTCTCTGATCATCCAAAAAGAAAACTCCCAGGCTGCAGTCTTTGCGAGACTTGCTTGATTCCACATTGCACTCGTCAGCCCTTAGTTTCCTATAGTTTTACTCCATCTCTGTAATACAAGAGGACAGTATACTTGCTTCTCTCCTTTCAAGTTCTGGCTTTGAAAATACCATATTTTATCAGGCTGACGGGAAGGTGATCTCAGTTCTTCCAAAATAAACATCCAACAAATCATTATTTTCTTTATCTACTAATTGCTGCACAACACTGAAAAAGTATATGGAAGATAACAAATGCATCCACGTCCGTAGCTTGTTCATGGCCTCAAAAGAATGGGAAAGTTTCTTAGACCATGCCTAAACAAATCCTGTTTCTCACTAACAGTGGATCCAAAATGTCATGTCTTCCTATTCACTGTTGAGCTATGATTCTCTGCCTGACAATTCCTGCATCTACTCCAGGAGCTGCATTCTAAGCCAAGGTACACACTTACGCACACGTACGTGACTGATCTTAGTATGGTTACCCAGTGATGAACACAGCGCTATCGGCCAGCGATGTCTCATTCTTCAGGCAAATGCGGCTTCAGAACAAGAGCGAGTATGGAAGCTGTACCAGCATTCCCTGCATGTGTCCGCCTTTAGGAATACTGCAGCTCCCGGGGCCTCCAGATAAGGGAGCTCTGTACATTTTCACGTATGAATGGTAGAGAAAGGCTCATATGATCTCAGCTGCCCCTCTACATCCAAATGACTATAACCAAAGTCACTGCCTCTAATGTTGAATTTCCTGTTACTTATGAATTTACCTTCATTCCTGTTCTCAAGTAGATTTAGCTCCTCTGTAAGACTATAACTAAGGCTTTCCTATAACTTTGCATGCTCAGCAAACAAGGCTACAAAGACTATAAAATATCTTCCAGGGAAGAATCAGATAATCTCATTGGAAGTTTTTTTTCTATTCTTAAGGATTAAATATGAAAAAGCATAGCGTAATACAGCATCCACTACATTATCTATATTACATTAAATTCTATTTATTTATCCTGCTTTATATCTTCAGTGTTCTGCATAGTGCAGAGTTTTGTTCTGAAAAAGCAGAACGACGCATTGGAAGCTGAAAGCAGAGGGGAGAAAAATGAAGCATTTAGTATCCAAGCACAGCATATTGGAGGTGCTTGAGAAAGTCCAGGGAAATGATTTTGGATTAAGACATATCTCTATTAAATGGATGTTTCTGCTAAATTGATTAGCAGTGAAATCAGCTACATTAGCCTTTCTCAACTTTAGGTTTCAAGTTGACCCAAATGATTAATTTGGACAATTCATACATCTTGTAGTTACTGCTACTGCTGCTCTCTGATTGCTACAGAAGCTGTCACTGAACTGGCCAGACATTGTTCACATTAGTATTATTATTATTTTAAGCTCTCTGTGCAACCAGAGGGGCTAGAATTGCTGTGCTCTATTCAGGCATGCAGACCTAGGCAAGGTAAATGTTAAAAATTGCCTCTTGCTCATCTTCGGGTGGCTGTTTCCTGATGGGGGGGAATATTTCATAACTGCACAGCAGCCAGTCGCTCCCGCCAGCTGGGATTTCCTGCCCTGCCATGCACTTCAGCAGTGACTCACAGTGGATTGTGTGCTGCTGAATAAAGCCACTGAATGATGAAGTAACTTCTTTTACCTCTCCCAGAAAGGGCCATTGTCCAGCATCACACATACTCAGCTGCAGAGGCAGCTATGAAGCCAAAGCAAACATTTCAAATTGCACGTGCTCTTCCTCAACACAGTGCTGTCCATACAGCTGAAGCTCCACTGCTCAGATCCCCCAGGCAGTTCACTTCAAGGTTATGTCTAATGATTAACAGCAATAACTATTTATGAGTATAACGATGATATTACACACCCTCGCAAATTCAGCATTGTTTTGCCGTTAGAAGTTTGCTCTATCAAAGACTAGCAAGTGTTGAGTCTAGCAAGTAAAACTCATGTACTGACATGGATTGATATAAATTTATCATATCAAGCACTAATGCAAAGACACAAGGCCTCATGCGGGCACATGAAACACAGACAGGAGAGAGTTAGGCCTGGCCTTCCAGGGACTCTTAGTGGTCTGCTAATGAGAAACCAAATAACTCTTGGCACTGCTGTTAGCAGAGAACAGTGTGGAGAAGCAGTCGGAGTCAAGTCATAGCACAAGGTGGTAACCCTTTATCTGACTCAGGGCAAAATCTCTGTCCTCTGAAGTCCCTGTACACAGTCAGTGCACACTGATACCGGTAAGGTAATTGGTAAAGCATGTCTCAGAGCTTTTGAGATGCCACCAAGAATGACCAAGTTGGGAAGTCGCCCTACAAACTTACCAGTGCCCCTCGCCTCCCACCTCAGAACAGCTTTCCTCTTTGATTTGCAGCTAACTGTAGTCACTCTGAAAAACTACTTTTGTAAAGGTTGATGAAAGCAAACACATCGTGTACTATGTTGTTTTGCATTTAACAAGCTGCATAAATACCCACAGGTATTCATGGGGAGAATACCAGTACTTCCATGTTGTGACTCTGTTTGCCAATGAAAATGTCCATTCCGTAACCCAGATCAGTCAGAACCGTGATGTTCCCCTGCCTCTTCATGTTGCAGTGTTAATCCTATTCTTGTTTTATGAAACAATCACTATAAAAAGCTCATCATGTTTTGAAGAATCTGAGCTGTTCCTTTTTTGTCTTTTTTGGAAAGTAAAACTCAGATAGCTCCTCAGACCAGGAATTACTTTCAGCAGCATTTTCCTCACACTCCCAAATCAAACAATATTCTCATGCAAAACAGCTCTGTGTTGCAGATTAGGTTCACAAGAAATATCACTTGAGCTTGAAGTGCAGGCCAATAATCACAAAGGTTAGATATAAAATGTGTTTTACAATATTGTTCAAATGTAATAAACACCTTAAGCAAATTTTTCAAAACTGTTGACTGACTGAAAAATGACATCCTATTAGAGGTTTCTGAAAATGTTACTCCTTTCATTATTGCACCTTAGGAACCTTAATTGTTTCCCAAACTCAGAACCACAGGAAACGCAGGAACAAGCTGTATCTACATTCCTCACTACCTTCCACATATGGATTAACATCATTCATTCCCCTCTTACCTTTTCAATTTTAATTATGCTCTCCAGGAAATTCTGGGAATTACAAAGCAATGCCTACCTCTTACATAGGTAAGAATACCTAAATACTGCATTAGCAACAAAGCAGGAAGATCACCCCGGCTCTGTTAAAAGGAAAATAACTGTGACAAAATCTTAGCTGTGGTGCTGCTGCTTGCCTTTTACGTACACACACATCCAGTTCAGCTAGGGCAGTCTTAAAGAGCTATAAGCATTCATTAAGTTATAGAAAATAGTTCCCACTGTCACTGATAGATGAAGCTCATATTGATTAGATTGAGGTGAGCATATGTCTCCCTCTACTCTACTACCGTGTATTAGCACAGCTCCTCTCAGCGTTGCTCAACGCTCACAGTAACTCTGTTCTTGCTGTAGTGTGGAATTGCCTGGATGATTGTGGCTGAGCATGCTGGTGCTGTGGGCTGGTTATTTTGGAAGTAAGGAATGGAGGAAGACACCAATAACTGCCACATAAATTATCAATCTTGCTCTAATTGCTCATTTTAGCTGTCTTGCAATTGCACCATCTGCAGCGATACAGATATGGGAGAAGACTATAACCTGTTATTATGAATTTTAATGTAGTTATTATGAATTTTAATGTAATGCTTTATATTTATACACAAGTTATATTCCATAAAACTGGAATGAATTCCTAATGCTATATTATTCGCTATTTTCTTTTCTATTTGCCATTCCATTCCGATTTTCTTTAATAATGTATTTTTATAGGTCTGTACCTCAGCAAGTCTCCTTGGCCAGCTCCACTGTTCTGGTAACAGGGGCAATGCTTCCCAAAGGCCTGTGATTTGAAGCGACCTTGGGCCTACCCTTTTTCCGGTTCTCCCCAGGCTAAGAAAAATCATATCATTTGCTGAAAGCAGCCCGGAATTTCCTGGCTTTTCTTTTTAGCTTATCTAGGATTCTCTTGACATGCAATTTTGATGCTGAATTTCTTTTGCATTTGACCACCTCTTTAAACCAAAAGGAATGAAGCCTCTTCCCTTCAAACACCCAGAAGCATCAGCAACCACCTGCACATCAAGAGAGTGTCCTCCCACTGAACCTCCCAATCGGCACGACCGTCTCCTCGTCTGTACCGCTGTCACGTACCTCCAGTCCCTGCAACATCGCATAGATGAGGTTGCCAAGGGCTGCGAAGAGCGGCAGGTTCCTTGGAAGCACCCTGCTGCTGCTGCCTCCCTGCCTCACGGCTGGCATGCTGATGGCACCTCGTGTCACCTGCCGTACCGGCCTCCCCGTCTAACTCACGGCGTTCGGAGCAACAGGCCGCCCATGCCATCATTTCACCATGTTCCTGGGGCTCACCACCGCAGTTAAGCACCGGAATCGTTCTTCCTGTTACTGCCCTGCACGTCTCCCTCCGTGTCTGTGCCCTCCCGCCACCCTCCCTCCTTCTCCCCCTTCTTTCATAGCAGCAGAACTGAACGCCAATGAGCTCAAACTTGTTCTAGCCCCAAATGCTTCATTCTGCTAGCAGCCCCACACACGAAGGCCTGTTCATCGCAAGAAAGGAGTTGAAAACACTTGGGAAGCAGGGAGGTCTTCTGTTTGCTTTGGCATACCAGTCAATACTGTTTTACTTGTCCTCTTTATATCCACCCCATGAGTTAACTTTTCTGAGTACCATATAGACAAGTCCTTGCTCAGGCTTTTATCACATATCCACTATAAACAACCTTTTCCCTTCAATAAAAAATATACCTTATTTGGCCTGCTGTACCACCAGAGTTTATTTATTTACCCAAGGGCTGCAGAAGAAGACACCAAAATAAATTACTAAAATATTCTTTGACATGGCTTAAATTAAGGAAGGCATCTATCTTTTCAGCAGTGACTCAGCAAGCAACCTAACCTTGTTGGCTTTACCTCACATAGTACTGAGTGCCTCTAAGGGCTTTTAAAGGCAAGCAAGTATCTAGGGAAGTTTCTGAAACATTTCTGAACTGGTCTCAGGCTTTGAAAACATCTGTTTCGAGGCATAATTGACTATTCATTTTCACAATAAAACAAATGTCACAGATTAAAGCAAAACATGTTTCTGATTCTACAAAATAGGGAAATAATTCACACAAAAATGGAAATATCTTTAACCACCTGGAATCTCTGTTTGCCATCAACATTAGATCCAGCAACATGGAAGCTGGTGTTTTGCCACTGATTTCAGCTGGGCCAGACATCATATGCAGTTCACAAGGATTTGGAAATAGAAACACACTACTGGAGAACTGAAAAAACTTGCTTTCAGGCTAGGTTAGGTGAGCACAGCTGCCTGTGTGATCTTATTTCTTGGCATACTTGGTAATAAGGCATAGGAGAATAAAAAGAAGATTTGCGTTTTTGTTTTCTTCTTTAATAAGTTTGGAGAATTCTAAAACTCCTACCTGAAATACCTTACTATATGTTATGTCAAATATATGCCTAAGTAAGCCAGAATAGGGATTGACAGTTAGAAACTGATTACTTAAAATAAATTATTTTGTAGCCTTTTATGCAAAAATCTGCATTTCATGCCAAATGCCAAACAAAATGTCTTCATTAGGCAACACGTGGGCAATGTGAGCAAATGCTGGTCTGCCAGCTGGATGGCCTGGATTTAACAAAGCATAAGTTTTACTAAACTACTATAGGAGCCTGAAGCATCATAAATTGCAGAACTCTGTTTGTGAGGCAGGTGTTTTTTCTCCACTTTTGACACATTAAAAACATCCTAAGTGTTTAGGATGAAGGAGGGATATAGTGGCATGAAGATAGGTGCATGTCAAAATGTTACCACATATTCTATATTTTTTCAATATTTGTGTGAGAGGTTGTTGTACGTAACACACAGACCCCAAATATACATTGAAGCACAGAGAGGAGAGCCCCACAGTGAGATTCGTATGTGCTGCAGGGAATATGGAGTGCTCAACTGCCAGAGTGCCTAAAAATATATGGAAGAAGAGCCTGTGGGAGGGAGACAAGTACAGAGGAGAGAAAAGCAAGGCACACTGAAAGGAGAGATTCTAGCGTGTGCAGTGAGCATGAAGGTGATAGAGAAAGACACCGCCTTCATGCAGCCTCTCTGCAAGCAGCTGCAGGCAGGCAGGACCTGGTGCTCCTGCAAGTGCCGCTGCAGTCAGAAAGCGCAGCCTGAGGCCTGGGGTACCCTGCGCTCCAGGCAGCCTGCAGAGCTCAGGTGGTGAGAACAGGCTCTTCTGCAAGGGGAGGGTGAGGAAGGGGGTGAGAAATGAAAAGATGAAGAGAGAAACGGGTGGATTTCACAAGGACAAAGCATTTGAAATGGGTACAGCAGGTACAAAACAGTTGCTGGCAGAATTCCAAAAGTGGACAAATGCAGTGTAAGCTTAGGGAGAATTGGAAGATCATTTTACGTTATTGTGGTTAAAATGACTTGGAGAAAGGAAAAGATCTAGGAAACTATGTCTTGCACAGGATAAGCAGATAAGCTTTACAGAAAGAGAGGAAGGGTCAAATATTAGATGTGGGGATGAGGGAAGAGGAACAGCTTGAATTCTTGTAAAGAGTTGTAATAATCAAAACATTGGCAGGGCCTTAACTAGGCAGCCCTGCTGGGTGCCCCGATAATACAGCTGATTTTAATTGCTGATGTGTGCATTTTATGTCATTTGCCTGATTCACAGCCCTTTTATGACCGTTCCGTTTGACCACAAATCAACAGACAGTCATAAAGCATCACACAAATGACCTTCTTCCTGAACAAGCTGTGTTATTTTTATTGATATTCAATATTTAGATTTTAATGGAGATAGATGGATAGGCAGGCACAAGGACATCAGCAAGATGGGGGGCAGAGGAACTGATTTGAAATGAACAGATTGACAAAACATAAAGGCAGGAAGCAAGAGACAGATGAATAGTCAGGGAGGGGCCTGCCACCAAGGTGGGCAGATATAATCTGGAGGCAGACTGCTTGGGAAAGGCTGACAAATGGCAAAACTGTCAGGCAACAGCGAAATATGAGTAAGAAATAGGGAAAGGACCAAAGAGACTGAAGAGAAACATCATCTCATACACAAATCTCATTATTTCATATTCCCCTTTTCTCTGCCCCTCCTCTCTACTCCCTCCTGCCTCTCCCAGTTTTCAAGGAGCACAATATAAGGTTTGATTTCTGCTCTAGCATGTTTCATATTTTCAGATGTAGCATTGCTAGCTGGAGGTCTGCTGGAAGGATGCATATTGCTTCTCTCCCACCTGCTGTTCATTTCATAAACTGCAATCAGTACACAGTCAGTCAACACCTCTCTTGTTTATTAGGTAGTGCAGCAGGAGATTTAGTTAGACCTTCAAAATACTGGACCAAATTCCACATATCCTGAGTCATACCAGTGAGTGAGACAGACGTGAGTGCTGTGCAGCACCTGCACCCTGTTTGGGGCATAGATCTCAGTGACTGCTTGCTTTCTGCTGCATACACAGCAGAATTGCATAGCTTTGAATTACTGCTCCACTGTTTGTCACTGATTCACAGTTGTGCTCTCCCTAGAATTAATGCAGAAGGAGAGCAGAACTAACATTCATTTCTGTAAAACAAGAGCAAATTAATATTACAGTGTCATGTATTTATCATATCTGTAGTTTATAAGGAGATGTTTGTTTTCCACAAGGAGGAGTTTCCTTCACTTCCAGATTATACTGCTTTGGATATTGGGTCAACGTTGCAGGGCTGCCTACTGCTCATACCACCTCCAACCTAGCTTAGAAGCAGCCACAACTCACTTGCACGTACAAGGCTAAATTCCTTGGAGTTTTTACTCCTAAAAATGAACAAGCAAACAAACTTGCAAAGATCAACAGATCAACATTCATTTTCTCCACAGTCCTTTCTAAAGAGCCAATGCAAAGATGGAGATCCGGCAGAACAGAGGGCCTGTGCTAGGGTTACAACAATTTCTCTGTTGACCTAGGATATCCTGGAGAGACAGCATACATGCATGGACAGGGTCTTTTCATGAAGAGAGTGCTACTGCTTAGCACTTCCAGGCAAACATACAGAAATTCCTCATTTGTCTGTATGTGATTTCCAGACAAAGGAGAAAACGTGTCACTCCAAAAGAACAGGTATTTTCACAGATAGGTTAATGATTCTGTGCACTTCCTAACTTTTAACCAGTGGTCAAGTGTCATTCTTCATGAGAGGAAGTAGGTCAACCTGATTTTTTGCCCACTGTAGAGAGAGGATTGTTTGCAGGTTCTATATGTCACTACCTGCAGATGGGAAACTAAAACTTCAGCTGTAACACGGCAGACTCAGGTCTCCACCAATGATTCATATTGCCTTTCTGCATGAGTTTACTAAGTTTACATGCTTGTCAGTGGCATCTCTATTTAAATTACCATAGTCCGCAATGCTAGAAATGAAACTTAAGAATTATTCTTCAAACATCCCTAGCTAGCAAATAGTGTATTTATATATATATATGTGTGTATGCATATATATTTTTGTATATACCTATTTTTATACATACACGCACACCAGCAAATATTTTGCACTCTTTTCTCATGAATAATACAAAAGACAGCTACTGCCCCCTGACAATCATGTGGCATATGTGGTTGAGATTCAAACTGATCTACTCTGCTCTATGAGCCCTCTCCAAATGTACAAGATGAGAAGCCCAAGCAGGTTGTAGAAACAGCTTTTAGTCACACTTTTCTTAATTTTCCAATTTGCATTGGATAGTGGGGTGGTATGGACGATGCTGACATACAACATACCTGCCACTGTTTCCGCAGCTTCCTGCCTTCTTTGATCCACTGGGAAGTGTGGCAGTGCACTAACTCCCCCCCCTATTATGGGGAAAATGAGATTTTGTGTAAACATCACATATCATGATTAGAATGAAATTACTCATCTCATGACCAAAGCTGGATCAAACAAGCTAACCAGGCACTTAATGGTTTGGGAACACAGTATTGCTGACAAGACTTTTGCAAGACTGGGAGTCATATAATGTGGAACAAAGATACCATATGTGAGAAAGAAGAGTGATAACTGATAACACTACGGAAAGAGTGGAATTAGATGAGGAAAAAAATGCCATTTGCATTTTCCTCATGTGAAAAAGTTTTTAATACAGGTAGGAAGTTCATCTGAGGATGAAGGATCTCCATTCCATTTCCCACAGAGGTGCCTAAGTGCAAAGGGAGTGCTTCAGTGCACAGCTATCAGGTCAGGAATAAATTACATCTCTTCCTTGAAAAAAAAAAAGAGCTGCTACAGAACTGCTTTTCTATTTCCAGGATACAATTTACATCCACAACTTCTGGAAGAGTGGTTCTGAGGTCACTTATGTTACATTTGACTATCTATATTCAATTATCATCTGCGTTTATCAAGATACAAACAATTCTCCATCCCTCTATATATTAGTAATGCATCTGAGGCACATGCTTCATCACAAGGGAAAAAAAAATGTTTTAACTTCCATAGGAGTTCTAACCACTATGTTAGATATTAAAGAATCAATTTCACTTATAAAATTGGTTTTCACTTATAAAATTGGTTTTGCTTGATTTTATTTTCACAGAACTTGTCTTCATGGGACAAAAAAAGAAGTGAAACATTTCAGTGAAAACAAGCAGTAGCAAAACCCTAATAAATTCACTTTCTGCTTTACTATCAATAAAATAAATCTTTAGTTTCTAAAGTGATGTCTAAATCTAGTCCACACTACATTTCATTCTCCATAAATGTTACTTATGCATTTATTCCTTCTGCTAGTGAACCTGACACTAACATCCCAATTAACAATAACAAAAAGGACCAAGAAGCAAACAGGCAGAGTATTTGGTTTCTCCCAGGGAGAAACCTGATATAGGAAAAAGATAAAAGAAAATCAAGTTTTATCTATGGAGATCCCCAAAGAAACATATGAAGATGCCTTGTTTGGGATTTTGTTTGTTTTGTTTTAATTAAAACTGACCCATTGCTAGATAACAACTGAAAAATGTTATTTCCTGTGAGATACCAATTTGAATCCAGAAGGAGTATTTTTGGACAAGTGATCAAAAGACTATCTGGGTGGGATTATTTGGTGAAGGGCAGTGGGTAAGAGAACAGGAGTGTGTATAGGGGGTGAAAAAAAAGTAGATAAATCATGGAAAGACTTGATGAATGGCACAGCTGGTATGGAAATTATGGCTACTGGTGAGCATGAGGGGGAAGAGGGAAATGAGGCCATTATGCTGAGAGACAAGAAAGAAAGAACATTAATATAAAAACCGTCAAAAATGGCAAAAACTTTGAGAGCTGCCAATTGTCTTCACCACCGACACTAGGCAGAACATTAGAACAAAGGGATATTTTCTTCAGTATCATTTCAAAGGCTGTAATGACCAGAACTAAGAGAAGGCTATAAAGCAACTGTCTTGTTTTCCTCCTTCTCAGTGTGTACCACCACAGCTGTGAGAGGAAGAAATGGGATGTTCTTATCTTCCCCCAATCTGAGCAGTTGAAGTTACTGCCATCTTGAAAAAGATATTTGCACTGTTTCTAAACATATTGGCCTCATTCTCATTTGTGAGCAAATATGACAGTAAAATACGTGACATTTGGAAAAGCAGACCGAGGACTTAAACCCACTTAGGTAGAAAACTATATCCTCACAGGCAGCATCCTGTACAGAGGGACTTTCAGAAGAAAAAGAAAAGGTTATTTAGAGGATCTTGGTTTTTGTTGGCAGTATTACAGATGAAACCTCAGATATCAAGCTAATGGCTGACAAAATATCTGATGAGTTTGCCTGAAGTGTTAAAAACTAATTTGTAGTGCCCATGAGTTTGGAACCTGGTCACCCTGTGACAGCTTGCACTCTGCAAGAGCTTGTGCAACAGCACAATATTCTGTGCAATAACAAGCTGTTGCTTATGAGGGCACACAGCAACTCTTCCCAAAAAAAAAAATCGTTATTAACCTGTCCTAATCATGGATGGAGGTAAACTTGGAAACTGTGTATGAGGAACTGACCTGCATGCCTGAAGCTTAGCGTGTAGTGAATACCCTGCCAATCCGTTCACAGAGAGATATTGAGCCCCACTCAGGGAAGACACATGGATGACTGGCAATGATCTGAGGTGAGAATGTAAATGTCCTTCTTCACAACAGTGAGGACAAATCAGGTCAAAGTTAAAAAAGTAGTTCTTTGACTCTTTTCTTTTTTCTTTTTACTTTTTTTTTTTCCAGAAAAAGGCAAAAATACCCTTTTTGCCACAGGTGAGGCCACACAGGTGAGGCTAAAATGAAGCCTCACATGTGTGGGTATGGGGAAGGTCATAAGGGAATCATAGAATCACAGAATGCCTAAGGCTGGAAGGGACCTCTAGAGGTCATCTAGTCCAAGCCCCCTGCACACGTAGGGTCACCTAGAGCACGTGGCACAGGGCAGCATCCAAGCGGGTCTTGAAGATCTCCAGGGAAGGAGACTCCACAAC
>JAWLRI010000285.1:5223418-5234841 GCA_034781795.1 Crypturellus tataupa
CTTGGCCACGAGGGCACACTGCTGCCTCATGGTCAACCTGTCGTCCACCATGACGCCCAGGTCTTTCTCTGCAGAGCAAGAAAAGAAGGGGCTTCTCAGTTTGAGATTTTCCCAAATTTTCTCTCTCTTCAGGAGGGCTCTGAGGATCCAGTCTTTTAGCTGCCCAAACTGAAAATAACTTGAGCATGGAGATTTTGTAGAAAGGTGCTCACCAAAACAAAAATCTTTACCTCTGTTCAGAGAGATGATATCCATTTTTAAGACAAAAAACCTTTCCATGACAAAGCATTATTTAGCTTTTAAGGGCCAGTCTTTCCTTCATCACTGCTATATCACCACTATAAATTGAGATACCTGAGGTGAAAAGGTCACCTGAGGAGACACTTTTTGGCCAAAACCTAAAGAAATGGGTCCAGTTCATATTAAAGCTCCCACTCCCAAAGAGAAAGAGACCATGCAATCTTACAAAGCTTTCCAGAGCCCAACACAATCCTGCAGCACACAAGGCAGCTCTATAGACCCCTCCTAGCCATATGAGACTGTAGCAATGACCATCTCTAGTGACAACCTCTGATTCACATACCCAAACAGTTACAGAAGTAGCTGCTAGGACCACAGCTAGTCTCCTGCTTTCTCAGGCTCTCTGAACCAGTGCTCAGATCCACTCAGCTGAGGGCTTACCTCCAAGATGTGTCTACGCAAGCCAGGCAGGAAAGTTACTCACATGAGAAATGCTCTCAGGAATTACAGCCGAATGCAGGATGATCTGTGATAGGACCCAAGCTTCAGTGGGCCAAAAATGCTAACAGTCACAGCTTTATCACACTGCCACATTTTAAAAAGGATAACAAGGGCCTTTCATGCTGTGACATGGTACTTACTATATTTGTGAGGAGAGTCTGCCAGTGAAGAAGGCGATGCCACCTATGGCTTACTAATTTTGTAATATTACATATACTTGATTGGAATGAGTAAGTCTTTCATTAATGCTGGTCTCAAGGTGCAAACAACTTTGAGGAGACTGAGCACATGAAAAAAATGAGACAAATATATGTTGCCATTTAGACTGGCAGTGAGTTACTACTGCTGTTCACCATTTGCATAACAAACAAGTGCCAGCAGCCACTGCCAGAATCCACATCTGACTTTACTGACTAATTTATGCCTACAATATTGCAGGGCATCATGAAATAAATAATATGCAGTTATTGTTATACAGCACAACTGCGTTATTTAGGTTATTTTTGCCAAGAAAGAGCATGCTCACAAAGTTTGCTGTACAGTTCAGGTTTTCTGTTAATAGTCTTTGCAAACTCATAGGGCCTTCTAGAGAAAATTCCAGAGCAATTTTTCATTTCTAAAAGCTAGAGTAAAAAACTACACAGAGTGAGATACTGACAGCTGGTAGGCCAGAATCTAGAAGGGCCGTCAAAGAAAGAGCAGGAATTTTGAATTTATGAGCAACAGACAAATTCATATCATCCTCCATAGATGGTACTAAACTTACCCCTGAACAAGAAACAAGGGAAGGTCTTCAGTCAGAGCAGTAGCCAGAGACACTGATGGTAAGAGACAGAGCTAGAAAGCTTCTTAGGGCACTTCTGCTGCAAATGAGACAAGGGCTGGAATGCTGCTCCTTGAAAATAGTGTGAGGGAGATGGCAATCCCTATCTCCCCTTTAAAATGGTGTGTTTAGCTCTGCAGACAGCTAAATGGAAAAAAAATGGAGGAAAACACTAGTAGTCAGGTTCCCCATCCTTTTTATTCCACTAAGAAACTTCCTTGAACGTCCAGAAGATATTTGTTTTTATATTAGGGATGAAGAGCTCTGTCTTCCTTGATCAAGTTTGCAGTCCCAGACAGATTTTGCATACAGACCTAGCTAATTTCATAGAAACTGTAGTTCCTGGTTAGAAGCTGTAGGAGCTCTAGCTTGGCTCTGTTTTGTGAGACATTTCAGAATGGTGGAACTTGGTCCCTTCTGGATGACACACTTCTTCCTCTTACATACACCACTCATTCCTATTGCATGTTTCTACAATGGTCAACTCGTTCAGTTTCTTGTACAAAAGCAGTGTAGAGGTAACACTGATCTTGTAACACTGCCCATTCCGCTATTTTAGGCATAACTAACCTAAACAGGGAATGTCCAGGGGCAAGTAAGGGTGGGAAATACTATGTTTCGAATGAAACATTTTCAGACAAATTTTTAACTTCAGAAAACTGGGATAACATTGAAGAAAATTCATGGCAGATGGTTAATATTCTGTTATGTTAACCACTGAGAACAAGTATATCAGAACTAAACATGCACTGGACTCATTCCCTGCAGCACGCTCAGAATAAGCTAAGCATTTTATATTTACAAAGCCCTTACATGTGTTAACAGTTTGGAAAGCACACATATGGATATGTGTGTGTGTTGGGGTGGGGAGAAGAATGAGTAATTAAAATCACATTCTTAATCTTGTCTTCACTTGCAGTAATAGTCTGTGTCTTTGTTTGATTCACCAAGAAAACAAAAGCGTACATCATTACTGTGAGGACCAGTGCGTCTCCTTCTCCAGCGGGTATATATACCATGAGAGTATATCCATCGTGTACTTTTTCTCTCACTGCCCTCAAATTTGTCATCAGCAGTTCACCTAAGCCTGCATTAGTGTACTGCTAGAAATGCATCTGGACATGAACTATTTCTTGTAATCAAGATGTCTACAAGGGCTTCTTTTTCCTAGAAAACAACACCTGTGATGAAATGTTGAAAACATCTTTTTTTTTCTATCACCAGGCTGCGACAGGTATTGTTGATAGCAGTGCATTATACAAAGTACAGTAATGATGTACTAGGAGTGCAGTTTGCTTCCACAGTCATTGCAGTAGGGAGGCAAAAAAGAACATATATTAAGGGGGGGTACGTTTCTGCAGACTTCAGTTCAGGTTGGGTTTCCAGATCTATATTTCTAACTGCATTCCTCACTCTAAATATTTATGTTTTGATGTATCTACCATAGTAGTGCTGCTAACACTTTTAATACTTCAATTATAAAATTAGGAACGTGGGCAAAATTTCAAGGATTAGTATAACTGCAAGGGGATACCACTTACTTACATTTCTACTTTAACAGCAAGAATCAGCATAAATGTGCTCCTAGGTACCCTACAGCAATGAAAATCTAAATTTGACCAGGACTACTTATGCTTTCCTAACATGTAGTTCCTAAAGAAAGCCTCAATTCATAGAATGCATGATTCTTATTAAAAGTAGGAAAAATGTCTTCGACTAGGCACACACAATAATTCTCTCCTTACTTTCTCCCTCATGCCTCCAGATCATCTCTCTGAAAAACAATGACCACTCCTAGAATTGAGAAGATAGCAAAAATATTTTGATTTGTCAGAATATGGTTCTGAAAAAATGCTTTCCAGAATGGAAATGACGGTACATTCCTCTTACGATTTTAAGACAAGTTAATTAGATGCATACCCTGAAATAAACTACATAGTAATTTCAAAGTAAATCTAATGAAAATGATGGAAATTACACAGTTGGAGAAGTGAAAAAAAAAAGTCTTTAATAGAAAAACAGAGCTCAAATGTGCATGTAGCTGTAGATACTTTAACCTCAGCTTAATTTTCCTCTCTGTAATAGTTCAAAATACTGAGTACCACCTGCTCTGTATGTAAGCTTCTTGGCAATTTGTGACTCGTCCTGAAGTATCATATCATTTTGTGAGATTTTCTGAAAGCAATCATATGCCTAAGGGCTTTGCTGGACTGCAGCTATGGCATGTGGCAAAGCGCATGACTGAGCCCTTGGTCACTTCACCTCTGCTGTATGATACCATTCCATTAACTTAATTTCTGGGTAAAGGAAAGGAAAAGGATAGTCAAAGAAAAAGAAAAATATATAGAGAGAATCAGCTCCTGTGCAGGGTACTTTCTTACTTAAGAAGCTGTACTAACTTTAGGCTATGCCTTGCTTTGGGTCTGGGAAGGTCCCTGTCTTCGCTTATGCCAGTATAATCTTTTTAACTTCCTTGGAGCTAATGCTCATGGAGATGACATGAGAAACAAACCTAGAACTTTACCTCTTCTTTTTAGAGGCATGTCCGTATGCTTGAAAATAAACCAAAGTATAGTTATAGTTAGTTATATATACGAAAATAGTTAGAAGGCATTTTTGAACACTAAAAATAGCCCTTGCTGGAGTGGTGAGAAGGTGGTCATTGACACCTAAAGCAGAGGTACAACCTCTCCAGTTTGGGATTGGAAGGACTTCACCAAGGTTCAGCAGCAGGAGAATGGAGCTATTCTGTCATTTTCCCAACCTATGGCCAATATTATCTTCCACAGGAAACCATGAGCTAAAGACTAAGACAGAAACGAGGACTAGGGCTGTGCCTTCACCATGACAGTCTCTATGAGGGTCCATTTGGTGTCTCAAGCAAAACGCTTCTCAAAATTCCCCGAGGAAAGTGGGTTGTTATAGTAAAGGGAGACTATTACAGTCTCTGATGACAATGGAGAAGCTCTGTGAAGGAGTGGCACGCGGCGTCCCAGATCTGCCGCACCAGGAGTGAACAGTTTGACTCCTCACATGCAGTCAGACACAAGTTGGGGTAAAAAAGAAATCTTTCAAACATCTGAACATGTATTCTTTTCCTCCCATAGAGATTTCATTGTGTGAATCATAAGACATGTCATTTTAAAACCTTAGAGGATAAATTGTCAGAATATATTGTGCTTTAAAGCCTTTCTTTGGTCTCTCATTTAAATCTTTGAAATACTTTGTAAGTTATTTTTTCGCATTCCTTTTTGGATTTAATATGGTAAAGATGAATGTGCTTTCCATCTCGTAAGTTAAGCGCTTAGAATATTCTAGACAAACAAAACATGGGGTATGAATTGTGAAAATGACAATTCTTTCTCATGGTCTTCTATATGCCGAGCAAGTCCAAATCTCACGGACCCTTCAGACTTCTATCTCCTCCTCCCAGTGATTATAGCTTAACACTGTACTGATAATAAAAGGTAAATGAGTTCCTGCAGCAGAATAAGTATCAGGTATATAAAGCTTTTGAGAACGTGGATGCAGCTCTTACCATTATGGGCAATTAGAGCTCTTTGAAAGTGTGTTGCCTGACTTTCTGTTGCTTGGTAACTGCTGCACCTAATTCTTTTTCTAGGAGGTCACAGAAATGTCAGAAAATCCATTTTGTTGGGGGTGGGGGAATGAATACCCCCATCGGAACAGCAGCATATAGATTCATTAAAAGAACTTCATGTCTTCCATTAGTAGATAGAAAATAGTATTGTTATTTGCCTAGCATGACAGTGTTATACAATTTCCAAGCAGTTCCAACTGTATAACATGCTTGCTGTGCCAAAGAGCTTAGGAACTGCAAATACGCTGATGAAATTTGGTATAATAGAGGTCAATATAATTCACAGATATGCTGACAAATAGCTGTTATTGGCCTGATTCAGAGTCTTTTGGAGTCAACGGAAAAACACATTAAAATGGCTAGCATACTGCAAAAACAGTTCGAAGGAGTTTTTGAGATTGGGAGTTTCGCAAACTTTGACTTCCACAGAAAAAAAAAAAATATGAACTTAGAAAGCTAATGAGACAGGAAATAAAATTTTCTTCCTTAAAGAGATCCAGGATATAGTTTCTACAGCCACTAAAATACTAAATGGATTTCATTCAGGGAGAACAAATTAAGTGATGTCTGTGAGGAAAGAGTTTGGCTAATTTTACCTGCATTTTAAGGAACAGGACTTTGGAAGCATATCTCATCTGTAGCAAATTCCCAGATCTTTCTACTTTGAGACAGATTTGGTAATACACACTATTCCCTACAAATGGATACTGTCAAAAAGCTGCTTCACTTCAACTTGAGCAGTGTACTAAAGTTTGCAAAATGCAACTTAGATTAAATGAATGCCCCTGAGATTCAATGCATGCATTTTAAGAGGGACGCAATATGCAGGTGCTTACCAGTGACCATCCATCATTTTCTTGCAGAGCTAGAGGCTTCTTGCAGTTTTCACTATAATCATTCTGCAAGAATTTGCAATCATTTTCTAAGAGTATATCTTGGAAGAAAGAAGGGTAGACAAGACTTCCTGCAGTTAAGGAACCAGATCCATGCTGTCATAAAAATAAAGTACACTTCCCTGTGGAAACAGCCTGCGCCCTTTGAGAAACAGCACACCTACACAACCTTTAGTACCACCCACAGGACAATCTGGTTGTTGCGGGCAGCCAAGCTCTGAGTGAATGAAGTTTGGCTTTGGCCAAAAACTCTCTGCACAGATTTATATAAATCAAGCTCAGACAAGTCCCAAGTGAGGGTACTTGATGTGATGGGAACCTACAGCTTCATTTTTAATGCACTGCCAGAAAGGACAAACTTGCCATATAATCTTCTACTGAGAGGACTCTGTAAATTAAGATTATTAACAGGTATTTTTATATCAGGAACACAGAGTAAATGGTTCTGTAACAAAAATAGTTATTAAAAGACATAGTTCTTTAAAGTAACAGGAAAAAACTGCAATCAAGTTGTAAAAATGCCTTCTTTACATACATATGCCACGTACTTTCCCCTACACTTCCAGTGGGTAGCGAGTTTAAAAGTGTTGCAAAGTTTAAAAATATAGGTACCTAAACCTATACTAAACCCCTGCTAAAGGTGATCTAAACACAGTAGCATGTTGCCACAGTGAAAGTTCAGAATAATAAAGGATAATAAGGAGGCCTTACAACCCATAGTTTAAGCAAAGCACACAAGCGCGGCCTGTGCAAAGTGCGTTTGTTGGAAGTGACTTCACATATCTGAATGAGGAACAGTAGATTCACTCCATAGTTCTTTTTGGTACTCTGTGCTGCCACAAAGCAGGCATATTTCCATCCCCTCTAAGTGGACTTATCAGCAGTCACATATATCTGGAAAACACATGGAATATTCCAAGGAATCCTTAGTGGTGATATTTGGGAAAACCACTCTGTGCTGCAATTTCTCATGCAAGCTTTCTGTCTTCTCAACTTCTTGCGGTCAAATTTGAGCCAGCTGCCACATGGATGGTCGGCTTATGCTTCCAATTGCTAATTGGGTTAACAGCAATTTACTTCTGAACGGAACCTGCATTAATTACTGCTGAGGAACCAGTCATAGGAAGACATGACGTCCTCTTCATACCATTGATGTTCTGTATATCCCATCACTGTATTTACTATTAAATTATATACCACACAACATTACAGAAGTAATTTAGTCTTCATTGTTTTTCATAGTTTTACAATCCACTCACAGTGCTCACAGAGCAACTGCAAGGTCAGGGCAAGCAAAGGTGCTTCTCACTGCACCTGGATGAGAATGGCAGGGCACGGATGGGGTGTATACATGTGAGGACCTAAGAAGTTCATATTGCAATCCTTACTATTTTTTTCAGCAGGTTTTAGGTTTGGGTAGAGGTATCTTCACTATGAATTCACCTTTTTTTCTGAATTCAGGATGCACTATGAGAGGAAGTAAAATACAGTTAGGCTCAAAAGGGAAAGAATTAATCCAGAAATTGATGTTACTTGATATGAACACCCAACACTATCTATTCCATCACCCAGGTCAGTCTTATCAGTTTCACATCAAAAGCAGTTTAAAGGATGTTTAAGGTATAACTGTGTTTGTATATATTTCAGATTAGACAAGGCAATAATTCTTCTTTAAATGGCTATATGCAGCTGAAAGAACCTGTTATATGAGCAAAATATTTTTTCTAACATCACAGTATAAGTCTGATGCAGGCCTTTAGCAAGTCCGGGCCTTTAGCAAGTCATAATATTAAGGACTGAACCTAATAGATGGGTTACTTTGAAATCCAATCTCTCAATAAATCACCCTCCATAAATCCTTCAAGTTCCCAAGACTATTCTCAGGAAAATCAGGATGCATCAGAAGCAGGATGCATTTGTAAAATAATTTTCTTTAGAAAGGAAAAACATTTTTATGTTCTATTTTGGAAATCCTTGCAGTTAGGCTTTAAGAAAACTAGAAGAGATGAAAGTTTATTAGCTGCTTAAAAAAATGGGCAGCTTTAATTAAAGACTAGGTGTAAGTACCGGGAAAAGTAAAAAAAAAATCAAAAAAAGTTTTATTTTAAAATGGTTGTGTGTATACACAAGGCAATTTCACCATGCATTACTATTACTATATACAGTAACATTTTGCTCTCCTAAGTACAAAATGAGTGAAATTCACTTAACTCTGTACTCTCGTTTTTCAAAGACTTGAAGGAGTTAATTAATAAACAGACATATTTCACTTGCTACTACTTAAAATTTGTTCCTATTCCTTATTCTCCAGCCAAAGGCATATTCACACCACCCCAGATGGCTACCATGGAAATAGCAGGGAGTGAAACCTCCCCACAGGTAGGCCAGTGGGCAGGCAACCCTGTCCAGAAGAATCAAGACATGGAAAATCATTAAAGGGGAACCCTGTCCGCACATCTGCAGATGTGCAGATGAGATGAAGGTGCTGAACCTCTTGACAGAACTATTACCCTTCTGTGCACGAGCTCTTGCAGCATTGTGGGCGCATACACAAACGCCCAGAGATCACTCACAACACCGCTCTGCTGAGCTAGCACAGTGGCTCTCTCAGTGGCTCTCTGGTGGCCTAACAGGATATACGTGAGGCAAAGCCCACCCGTGTGCCACAGTTATGCCCAAGGTGCGTTTTCACACGTCAGCTCTTAAACACGTATTTGTATAATTGCAAAGGACATTGGTAAAATTGTTTTGCAGTAACACAAAGCATACTGTGCCGTCTTTATGACTGCACAACTACTGGGCTTCTGCCCCTCTCATAACACTTGCTTTCACTGCACCATATGTGCTATTTTTAGCTCTGCTATAAATGCATACGCACCTGAGTAGTCCCACTGGAAACTTTAAAATTCATTGTTGTGAAAAGGGGAAGATGCATCATACTGTCCTTAGCTGTTCCAACTTCTGGTGTGTTTCATGCCTTTACCACAAAACTCGAAGGAGGAATCTATTAGTTGTCTCAAAAGACTGCGACATCCACACATCCTACCCAGTCCTGCTGATGCTAGTGCCTCATTTCCCTAAATGACTGGTTCTCTCTCAGGTAAAATTACTCTGTATATAGAAAGAAAGAGAGAGATGGAAAAGGAAGACCACCACGTACATTTTTTTCAGTTAGAAAAGATGGGAATGGAGTCCTTCTGAGCATCCTAAGACCTACGAGGCCTAGGAAGACATACTCCCAGACCCAAATGTGAGGACTACAGCAATTTTAGAAAGATATCAGATGAAGGCTTATCTTCTGAGCAAGGATAGGGAAAGCAGCAGATATACCATGAGTCGCAATGAGATTTCTCTGGTGTGTTATTCTTTTTAAGTGGAAACATGTGGTGGAAGATTAAGCAGCATCCTTTTAATCTCCGATTGTCCAGCTCCCCCTGCTGTAATTACATATTGGACACAAATGGCAACAGATGTTCAGCGTCTAAGCTAAGAATTATATACTTACTCAATAACCCAGTGATTCAAAACTGATTGGGAGGCTAGATTTTAAATTTATATGGAGTGGCAAATGAAGGAGTTCCCAGGCACGGGTGAGCCACTGAGAATATTAATGTGAACTTGAAGATGCACCCTTAATGGAGGGAGACAAACTGACTCTGCATGCTAGTTAGAGTGTTTTTAATTACAGCAATTTCTCCATGCATTATTTTAACCCTTGGAGCTAAGCTACTTTTAACCCAATGGAGCTAAGCCTCCATTGTTATTTTTCATATAACCTAATCAAATCTCAACAACCCTGTTTATACAAGCTGGATAGAAGGTTCTTCCTAATCATTTCATTATACATCCAGTGGGCAGTCTAATTTCCCCAAGTTAAACCTAATAAAAAGAGACATTTCAGCATGTAGTGTATCTTGTTTATTTTCCTTGAGATACACACGTGTCTATGATCTGCCCACATAAAATATTTTTGTCTCAGATGCTGAAACTATTTTACAAATAATTGCTATTTTCCCTCAGTGGATTTCAAGTTTTCCTAATGTATTATTTGGAATATCACAGTACTAGGAAAGATGCTTTACACTGTAGAGAAACCTTACCAAAAATAGTCAAAACTTCCCTAAAACTCAATGACATTCGAAGCAGAGGGTAAGAGCAGATCTAGGGTGCCTTCAGTATGTGAGCTGCCATAGATTGTATGGCATTGTAATCAGCCACAGACCTCTGTAGCTTTCTGAAACAGCAGACTTGCTCTATTTTCTCCCAAACGTAGAAACAGTTGCACACATGCTATGGTTAGCTAGTACCAGTTCAAATCCCATAAGCTGATTCCTCCCACTGCAAGGGCCCAGACACAAATGCTGATTTGAATGTTCTCAGTACTTAGAGAGTGCGTATGTGCATGAACAAGTGATTCGGAGTATGACATAAATCCCTTTACTCATATGCACAGTGCAATTTAGAACAGATACTTGTTTACTAAAACATTTTCTGACAGATAACTGGGACCATTTTTAAGTCCATTAGTTCCACTGCACATTTCCGCAAATGTTGTCTTTTAAAAGTGCATTTTATTATATATGATTTAATTTTCCTTGCAAGATCACAGGCTGGGATGCAAACCAATCTACTGTTTTCTGCCAGATGGTATGCTGGAAGAGTATAAACTTTTTTCACACTGAGCACTATGTGGTAAGCGAATGTTGTTCTAAACAGTTGTGTTTCTTTGAATAGGTTAGATTTACATTATTCTTTCTTTCAGTAAGCTTTTAAGCTCTTCTCATTCTAGCTAAAGTCTGGTGAAGCTGCTAAATAAGAACCACAGAACCTTTGGTGAAATCTTTAGGAAGAGCTATCCCATCCGCCCTAAGTTTACTGGTCCCAGAGCTCCAAAGTGACAGCAAAGCCGCTGACCCAGGCACTGGGCCAACGTGCGTGCAACCAGAGAAGACTATTGTAGGTGTTACCACAATTAAGAAAGAGAAAAATCCCCAAGCCACATGTACTCTAATAAACAAAGTTATCGCTGCACGACCTGCAGTGGAGACTGGAGCACCAGAGCTGGGAGACAGAGCAAGTCTCTGAGCAAAGGAGTGCGGAATATATTTATATTCCCTTCCCAGCGCTCTGTGAGCCACTTGCCACAGATCCAGCCTGAACCATGTCCCTGCAAAGACTGGCATAGCGTCAAGCTCCTGTTCGACCACTCTATAACCTTCCCATTTGTCATGGGAAAGAGCTGGTAGCCTCCTCACCAGTACCAGGACTTCCAGGAAGACCATCTTCCTGGTCCTGGAGGTCCTGGAGGCATTTTACCCAAGTTACAGAAACAAAGACTAAATCCCTCCAAAACATTCTGGAAACC
>JAWLRI010000285.1:5239295-5268372 GCA_034781795.1 Crypturellus tataupa
GGTTGTTTTGAGTTTCATCACATCTCTCTCTTCCTTCACTGGAACCAAACTTTCAAGCACACAGAAATGCCACCAAAGGTAGGCTAATGAGAGTAAAATCCAATCACCTCTTTCACAAGGACCAAGGGTGATCTTCTGCAACAAAGAAATAGGCAATTTCCATAGTGGAACTGGGAACGATAGTAGTTTTGAACTATTGCTTTTAGTGCATACTACTTCTCATTCACTATATTTAATTAAGAAAAGAAAGGTTTGTTATTGCTGTGTGTATCTTCAGTGGTTACTGCAGGATGTGCAATCTTATGGCTTCCTGAATGCATTATACCAAATGCATAAAGACATAAAAAATAGGGCATATTATGTAGATAATACAATATGTATATCATGCGATATATCACAATAATATATCACAATAATATCACATGTGAGTGATATACAGTAATAATATACCACATTCTTCAACATATTACCTTATATTTATTGCCAGACTCTTTGACAGAACTGCAAGTGGAAGTGCCATGCATACTAAATACTACATATTTTCTAATTAATGTTGACAGAACGTTGTGAAACCAAGTTTTTCTAAATGCAGTAGAAAAATAATCATAGCATGTTGTGTAAGTTAATAAAAAGGGCAAGCAAAATTTTGAGACTTTTCCTTCATTCAGGAGAACAAACCACTTAAGGCCTTCACAAAAATACCGAACAAGTTCGGCTCCAGGAGAAGAATCTCTCACCCAGCTGAAATCGTGCCCCACGATCCTGCCTAAGGACTGCCCTCCTTTTTAGCCGAGCTCTGTTGACAGTGCAAGGGCTACTGTGTAGAGCTGCAACTTACTCTTGTGGGCTACCCAGCACCATGAACATATTTAAGCATTTTATAATGAGCTTTGGTGTCTCCTTCATGCCTCAGGTCCCAGAGGCAAGTGACCACGTCTGTGCCTCCACTTACATGTTTTTTCAATATGTTTTCTAGCCTCCAAGTTTGCAGAGGGGCAACTGACAAATGTGCTCTAAATACATTGTTCTAATAACTGAGAAACCAGAAGGCAAATGCACAATATTTTAAACATATTTTCCTAAATTTTATGCACTGTTCTTCCATGCTTATTTTGTCCCGACACATTTGCTTGGCAAATTGCAAAGGTTGCCAGCAACTCTAAGCAATATCCAAGCGAGAAACTAGAAGACTGGCAGAAGTAACAAGGTTTCTTGATGAGAAATACTGGCAGTATCTGCAGAGACCTGTATCTAACAGCCTCGGCACTTGAACCCCAGGCCTGCTGCATGGCGTGGAATGAAGTGGAGGAGCAGAGAGCGACGAGGAGAACCCGCTGGAGAGAGCCGAGCATCCGGCCCCGCGCTGCCATGACAACTCGCCCTCTGCAGCTCCAGGGAGCACACTTCCGAAACCCGCGGTTCAGCGCGCAGGAAACGATTTGTTCTGTGCTCTGGCCCCCGTTTAACAAAGCAGTTAAATGCCTGCCCAGTTGTTTGCAGGATCAAAAGAGACACTGATCTTTTTTTTTTTTTCCAGTGCCCTATATACTACATGTTGTGGGGAGCAATTTTTAAAGAACGAAAAGACTCAAATCCATATTTGTTCCCTTGTTTATGAGAGCATATTCTAAAATGTTCCTCTTATGGCACCATTTATAATATTTGACTGATTAGCCACCTGTGACATGAACGTGTTTCAAGGTTTGCATTACTTTAGGAGCTGATCATGTACCTGTTGCAGCATGAAAATGGCAGAACATTGACACAGGAAGTCCTCCGAGCACAAAGGTGACTGTTCATTTGCTAGCAGCTGATGGAGTTGCCTACCAGTGAGTTAAACAGCTGGTGAAACTATTTCTACGCTAACGTATTTCTTTAGTTAAAGAAAAACATGCACATTTATAATTTCTCAGACAATAACAAATGTGTGTTTTATGTCTCTCTAAAGCTTTCTTCTCACTACGCCCTGAGAAATCAGCTTACCTGTTGTGACTCATTTTACCAGCCCAAGCAGCAGGTCATGGCAAATATCAGCCCTGCCCCGATCCAGGCTCACCTAGTGGCTAGCCCCAGTGCTTAACAGTCCCAAAAGTCAGAAGAGTCTTGGAATCAGGTACTAATTCTCATGAGCTTTGATAAGTGCTAAAAACACATGCTCAGTTGGCAAAGGAAGAGATCTAACTGATTTGCTTCTGATATTGACCTGGACTTTTCCTCACTTTTCCTTCCTCCACTGAACACCACTGTCCCTCAGTGTTTTTTGAGAAGTGCAAAAAAAAAAAGAGTGAAATGTCAGCTGCTCTGGTTAAGGGACATACAAGTATGCAGGTAGAAATACAGTACAAATGCACCAGGAAGTAAATAGTCCCAAGAAATCTATATGATGACAAAAAAAAAAAAAATACAGAGAAAAATAAAGACTTAATGTGTACAAAACAATATGATCAATTAGAATTTTTTGTTGCCATGTGGATTTGTTTCAGTTTTGCATTTGTAATTACTTAAATGCAGTGTTCTTCACAACAGACCTAATTCACGGGCCTTTAATGCCATGCCTTTCAAAACAAACATGAGTCACAGCCCCTAGGTAAACTTCCCAGGCTGGCAGTGAATATCATTACTGTGTGATAGAGTGCAGCAAGCTGTTTGCCAGATTTTTCAAGCTCCTAAAGCTAATAAAATACATTGCCATTTATTTATTATGCTCATGATAATTACAGTTACCATCACTGTAGTGCCAATCTGTTTGCTGCACAATTAAGGGTTCTTCATGATGTCTCCAAAGATTCAAAATTAGGCCTGAATAGTTAGCCAAATTATGGGGTCATGCAGGATTTATTCCTTCTGTATGGATAAGAACTTTCTTTGGATAGCATACTCTTGTTCATTTAACAACAATGTGCAGGCGTACCAGGAAACCCTTGCTACTAACCTTCCACTGAATGAAACATTGCCATAGCCTTTGCTTTGGGCTCTAACCATCTTCCAAGACAATATCCTAGCACAGGTGCCTGCTTGATAATGTGAACACAGAACTTAAAAATTAATATATACTTCTATTTCTTCTTCTGTCTATTGCTTTTTAGATATATCAAGATGCTTTGTCCTTAGAAATTACATAATGTCTGTGTATGTCTACAAAGTAAACATTAATCTCTCTCTACTTTTTTTTGAGGCAGTTCCTCAGTGAGTCTTGGCCCTAAGAAGGAGGAGTCAGAATTTACTGAAACATTAGGGCAGGAAGAGTAGCAAAACCCAGATTGTGAGCAGAGGGTGTAGGCACACATAGTGTAGGTAGGTGAGAAATGTGAGATAATTTATCCAACCCTGCGGCAGAATACTTATCCTCATATGGCGCTTTAAATCTTAAAGATGCTCCACAAATATTTGTCAAGCTAACGAAATTAGTCATCTAAGGTCATTTTTTAAAATTTTCATTTTAAAAGAATTTTTCTCAGATGGTTTTGATGAGTTGCATTAATTTAATACTGTACATCTAAGTTCCCTTTACTTTGTTTTTTTCTTTTCAAATCTCTTCTGGCTGAATATCTCCAGGCTATCTAAGCATCTGTTCCTTGAAGGCTTCTGACATGATCAGAGAGTATGTTTCCCAGTAACAAACGTTACAATGTTAGGTGACATTTCTTGAACAAGATATCTTTGGGACTCTCTTTTGTTAATTGGTCTTTAGAGCGTTGTCTTGTCACTGTATCTTTGCTTTACTGATGCTCAAGCATGTTGAGTTCAAATGTGCTGATCTGTCTGTTCAATTTCATACACAAGGAGATGCTGAAATGAGCACTTAATACAACTGAATACACTTACTTACTTCAGTATGAGTAAGGGATGATCATAATTAGCATAAAGTCGTTGCTGTCCATTGAATGTTGGCGTTTCAAATATGTACCTAAACTACCAACTGAAGTAAGTCAGCTCTTCACACAGAACACTACTATCTTTGCTGAAGAGTAGAACAAACCATGTGTCCCTACTTTTAAAAGCAACAACAAACTTCTTGATAGGTATCTGTTATTATTTTGCAGTGAGAGCGAATGTGAGGGCAGAAATGTGAGTCTTGAATAGTCACCCTGTCCAACTGCCCAGAAGGAATTTCTTCTCATTAACTGACATTTACTGCATGGCAGTCATTTAGGCAAAATTATCCAGAGTGAAACTGTTTATCCTTTATTTTGCGGCCATACATAAGAGATGAATTTATATTTATCAAAAGTTGTTCACTGATGTTAGACATGAGGAACATAGGAGATGGCAATTACTATCAGATTGCCAAGGACAGTGTAAAAGAGTTGTACAACCATATCAGCAAAAAAGATGAAGCAATGAGCAGGTTGCATAAAGGGTAACAAGAATCATTCCATAAGCACATTAATAATAAGGGATAGACTGAGAGCTTTGTTCACTGTAAACAAGTAAAGTGTTGCTCTGATATTTAACAGGAAAGGAAAGTGACTGACAGGTGATGCTGAGAAGACCAAAATGACTAATGCCCTTTTTGTATCAAGTCTTCCGTAGAAAAATCTGAAAGAAGGCAACAACTACCCTGTTAGCACCAGTGGCAAAAAGACAAAAAGAGAGAAGGGAGGATCTTTCACTTAAGAATGAGAGAAGGCAGTAATTGACTTGGCCTGATGGATTTCATCCTAGAATTTCTACAGAACTGTCAAAAGCAACCTCAAAATCATTAGTAGTCACCTCTGAGGACAGTTGAGGCATGTGGATAGCTGCAATGAGTCAAAAAAAGTCCTCATCATTAAAAGAGAGAAAACATAAGAATGAGGTAATTGCACTGTAGGTACAATCCCTACAAATATTCTGGAACAAATAATCCAGCAACCTGCTTGCTAGCTTCTGGAAGATTTTTATTTCAAACCAATCTAATTTCTACCCGTGAAAATGTAAATGGTCTTGTGAACGTAAGAGAGAAAAGAGAAGTTATATATTTTGATTTTAGTAAAACTTTTGTTATGGTCTGACATGCTACTTACATAAGCAAGTTGTAAAACCTGATCAAAAAGGAACTTCTGCATAAGTGTAGCCAGATTCAGTCTTGTTCAGTGTTTTCGTTAATAAATAGGAGCTAAAAAGGAAATAGAAGCACTTTTAGCAAAAGCTAAAAGGAACTGGAAGCATGTGGGAAGAAAGGACTATATTTACAAACTAGCAAAATGAGGAAAAACATAAAATAAAATTCAACAGATGCCACTGTGAGATTACACACTCTACAGACTTGAGGGGGAGACGCAGGTTAGGTAACAGCTCTGCAAAGGAGGATGTAGGTGTTACAGTCAATGACAAATTGAACATAAGCCAACAACATCACATTGTTGTGAAAATGGCAAATGTCATACTGAGTTACAGAAACAGGAATAAGGTTTCTGAGACATGAATAGATCCTTCAGTTTTACTCAGCACTGTCAAGGATTCAGCTGCAATGCTGTTTCTAGTTTGGTGCACTGCACTTCAGGAAATGGATGGCCTAGAGGGGAGGAAACACTGAATTAGGATGCTCTGCTCAAAGCTGAGACTAAAGATGCAGCGTAACTATCTGCAAATAAATGGAAGGCTGTCACAAAGAGGAAGGGAGCAATCTGTTCTTCATGGAAATAGTAGCAAGGAGAAGTAGGCTTAATATGCAGCACGAAAGATTTAGATTAGACAGCAGGAAAAAAAATACTGGAAATGCTAGTGAAACAGTGCAGCGGATTTCCTGCTGAAGCTGTCACTCCACCAGCTTGTATTGTGTTAGAGATACATCTCTCAGAAAACCTACAGGTCTACTTGATCCTCTTCTGAGATAAGAGAATGAACTGGATGACCTCTAACTCTATGACTACTATCATAGAGTCAGTCCCCAGGTAGTCTGTATTGTATATGATGACCATGGCAAATGAATCCTGATCTTAATGAGTGATAGTGCTCCTACATTTATACTGGTTATTTTACCAATTTTACAATTACCAGGCAATTGATGTATATTTTACCTTGATGCATACTCTATAGCACACTACAACTCCCTGTTCTAAGCAAGCACCTTTTTTTTGAATCCTTTTCTAATCACTTTTCCTTCTATGGTTGACAAAGTTCTATCCTGCATTTAAGAAAATGCATACATTCTTCTGTCTTAAATAATAAATAATCCTTGTGTTTAAAATGAATTCCAAAATAATTCTGCACTTTACTAGTACTTTTTGTCCTCTTAAGGAATGCCACAAGATCAAACTTTCTGCTGTGCAATCTTAATGTGAGAAAAAAAAACCAACAAAAATAAATGCTGTAACATTTTGTTCCAAACAAGAATTTATCTATGAGCAACCTAAATCAATTGAACTAGAAACCCAAGTTACTTTCATCATGTGCAAGTTCCCTCACGAGGCAGATGCTTCTATTCCTGTCGGAAAGCCATGAACTGAATTCTCTTCGAGCCGACACTAATAGTGTGACTGCTACAACCAGTACTTGCTTAGTGCCTTCTACCAGGGACCCCCTCAAATAGCTGATCAAAAACTGATTCTATTCCCATTTTACCAATGGGAGATTGGAAACAGTCCTGGCCTCATCAAATGTTAAAAACAGTTTTCCAAAGTCAAACAGAAAATCAGTGCCAAGGTCAAGAATTTTGCCACTAAGTCCTATACGTATTTATGGGTGTGGCCCTAACACTGCTAGTTTGAGGAGAACATGCCATGGTTTTCTACAGAATGCAGATGCTGAATACTCAGTTTTAGGTGGAGTTCCCTTTTGTGCTTAGCTACAGAATCACAGTGAGCACCCTCATAATGTGTGGTATTTTTTTCACAATAAACTGTACAGTATTAACCATTGATATTTCATTGTCATTGATTTAGTAGCTGCCAGAGAGTTACCACAGGAGATAGATTGCTGTTATTTTAGCCTATAAAAGGTCTTATGCTCTGTCAGCAGGCACTTTGGTTCCTCAAAATAAATAAGCAATCTGTAAGAAAATATACAAGCTGTAGAAATCTTTTAGACAACCCCTTAAAAAAAAAAAAAAAAGAAGAAGAAATATGAGCAGACATGTTTGGAGAAACAAAACAGGAGACACGTGGAAGGGACCATTGTGGGGACAGGTTGGAGACACACTGAGCTTTCCTAGGTGCTCTACAGGAGGGACCTCTGAGGGGACCATAGTCCCAAGGTGACTCGCAATAGGCAGGGACATCCGCGAGGGCCTGTTGCCCATGGAGGACCCACATCAGGGCAGAGGAGCAGTAAGAAGCAAAGAACAACAGAAGAAAAGAGCAAGAAGCACAGAGGAGTAGAAAGAAGGCATTATGCAGCAGCGTCAACCTGTGCTGCTCATGGCCTTACCTAAAGGATCAGGAGGGATGTGTGCAAGGCACAAACACAAGGGAAGTGGAGACGAGGAAGTGGGAAGGAGAAATGACGGACTTACTTTGATCTTGAGAAAGGAGAGGCATTTTCCCTGTGTTGTTTAACTGTTGGTCGTCTTGCTTTTTTCTTAATAACTTAATCAGTAATTAAAATTTCATTTTAATCATAAGTAAATTAGGAAAATTCCCTGAGTCGAGACTGTTTTTCTCATGACAATATTTTATGCTTTTTCAATATTTTTAACAATATCCCTGAAGGACTGTGGCCCATGGAGGATCCACGCCAGGGCAGGGACACAGCCATCTACACAATTCTGCCTTGTTATCTCCTTCGCAACTCAGTTTTTAAAGTCAGGCTTGCTACAGCATAAACTAGATACAGCCTGTGAAACTGAATTGCCCAATTGACATTGGAAGGACACATGAGAAACAAATCACCCATTGAGACTATTTACTCATCCTTCAGCAAGAAATGCCATTGTATTACAACTAGTTTTTTCTGTCTTCAAAATGACAATCTGTGTTTACATTCCTGTTCTTCTACCTTCAGAGAACAAGTAAATTCCAAAACACTAGGAATATCTGCTCAGCATAAGCATACAGAGCAAGAGAGCGTTATCAGTGCCTTCATGAGGCATCAATATTGAACAGTTAGCAGTTAGCCAAAAGCTAAGGACTTGGCCAACATGCTTCAGTTATCTGATTTGTAAGGCTATGTTTCATATATGTTTTAGATTGACTTAATTAGTGTTAATTAACATATCTTTATGTATTATGAGAGACAGCAGATACCCATAAAGATTTTTATATTGAGCCATATGGCAGCCTGCAGTATACTAGCCAGAAAAAGTATAATGAGGCATATAAAAAAGTCTGCTGCACAACACTCCTTGGTAATTTTGAAAAATGAATGTCAGAGTTTGCACAATACAAGAGATGCCATGCTGTTCCTGCCTTACCCAGTCTGGCAATGTGAGCTGAATCAAGCTCCAATTAGGGTTATCGAAGATGCAGCCCCCTAATACCAAGGCTGAACCACAGCGAGTCATATCTCTTGCATGTTCTTTTCTCACGAGGGAGAGTAGATGAAAGTGCTTATTTTAAGGTTAGGTAGGCTCCAGATTGAAGACATATTCTGAACTTCTCTCTAGAAACACAGGGAGATAGGCAGTGATCTCCCTCAATATTTTTCTGTGGCATCCCAAAGGTTTTGTGTCTTTTGTATGAGAGTTCTTCAGCTTGCTGTAAGATGCAGGGGAGCATTAGAGGGTTTTGGTGTTGGTAACAAGCCTTCCCTGGGCTCTTCTGGACTGAGCACCTCCTGGCTACTTGTCCGAGATGACACAGGCACTAGCCTTGAAATCCTGCCCGTGGAGGTGATCAGTCCGCACCCCCATCCCAGGTCTCTCCCCTGTCACAGGACAGAGGGCTGCAAAAGACATAAAAGCTATGGGAAAAGCAAAAAAGACTTGGAATTAGCAAACATTCTGAGCTGGAATAAGAACAACTAAGGTGAACAGAAAGGACCCCTTACTTCTCACAATAAATATCAATCTATCAATCAGAAGCACAGTCACCTCTAGATAGGAATGTCCTCTGACACAGAAAAGAAACATTTTTAGATGCATTTCCTTGTGCTGCCTTGTTGTCACCCACGTAGGTAGAACAACAGAGCATTCAGCATCCTGATTTACCAAAAATGAGGCTAGAAGTGGATGAAAAATAAATATACTGTTCCATAAGAAGCTTCATTTCTTTTCTCCCACTAATCAAAGCAACACAGTTCCCACATGGAATGAACTGGCTTCACAAAGCTGTATTTACATTTTCAGACTATTTTAAGGAACATTTTCAGACTATTTCAGACGGTCAGTAATGGCATATGGAGGCGAAGAAAGCCGTTGGAATGACATTGCAAAGCCTAGGAAAGGCGAGCAAGGCAAGGTCAAAAGGATCCAATTAACTATTGCTGTTCAGATATAGACCTCCAGAGGACGTCAGACAGACGAAGAAATAGTTGAGGCTTTCCTTTTTCCCCCTTACATTCGGGGCACAGTACTGGTCATGAAAAATAATAAAATCAGAAACTCTGGCCATTCATACAGAGATGCAGCCTACTTTCTGCCAGTTGCCCTAATTCTTCTCGCTTTGAGCACACTCACGCTCCAGACCTGCCCCAGTGCAGATACTTGACTTTGGGGTTTTGGCATCTCGGTGAGTGCCAACACGACCAGCATATTCCTGCCTGTCTTGAAGAGAGTCCATTTTCCTGGACCTGGAAGTGAGGATTGCACCATGACTAATCAGTTCCTGCAGCAAAGTTCAGCAGAGCCAGAATATGTGTTCTTTTTTATCTGTGTTACACTGACATCTGGTGGGAATATGGATGAATGACATGCAAGGATTGCGAGCTATTACTGCTTTAAAGTAATAGAAAACGGGAACACGCCAAGAACTCATGAAGTGTGAGCAAGTTCCAAAAACAGAAAGAGAAAATTATTCACATTTCGATTTCTATTTAACAACTCAAAAGCAAATTAAGAGTTTCAAATGTAGCTTCTTTAGAGAAATTGATGAAAGACATTTCTAATGAGCTTTCTGTTCGGATGGCTTTTATGATAAAATAGGAATAGCTAAAAATTTAATGTACACATTTGACATAGGATACGTGGTTATTAAACATAATTTTTCATGATGCTTAATAGTTCTTTCTATGATGAATCAGTACCACCATACGTAGACTTTTCCACAGAGAAAATCTTTTTAAAGCCCAAAATTGAAAATAAGTTTAAAAAAAGAAGTCCTGTATTGCTGGTTTGTGCAAAGGAGAAAAAAACAATTAAATTGCTGTAGAGATCAACAGAATTCTTCTCTCATATCATATATCTAAAACATAAACACAAAAAAATTTACAATATTTTAAAGTTTTATCTTCTGAGACAGAAAGCATTCAAATCGCAAGGTCAAATTGCTGGCTCTGTATGGGCTGCACTAGTTATCTCATTTAGGTGGTTCAGAACAATGTTGTTGAATTGCAAAAATAATCAGTGGTCAGAACACCAGAACTTAGAGAAGTCTGTCTTCCCACAGAAAAATATGGGAGCTCTTCAGATTTACAGAGCAAACTTCTGTGCAGGAATGTCACTGAAGCCAAGATCGGGGTATAATGTTGGTACACAATGCCACGGGAACTATTCTGGTTGAAAGCTCTTATATTTAAGGAATTTGATAGTAGGATGTCCATTCTCAAAATCCCAGTTGCTCCACTATGTTGTCTGGATAGCCAATAAAGACCAAAGGAAGATTTCTCTCATGATCTGATGGCAATAACATATTCAGGTTTGCTAAACCTCTGGGAAGCCATGTCCTCAAAAGGTAAATGAAAGCTCTTCCCTCTTTTTTAAAAGAGGGCCAGTTACATGGCCAGTTACAAACAGTTACTACCAGGACTGATATTGCTCATCTGGCAGTTTTATGAGTGAGACAATTTAAATGCTCCATCTGTTGATCCCCTGCTACAACTTCATATTCGTGATGTCCCACATCAGTGCACTGACACCCTATTGGACTAAAACAAAGTCTTTCTTGACATATCATGGCATATAAATGAAATGCTAACCGAAGACTATCCCAGATAATACAGAAATGAAATCTTGCCTCGTGCACGTAACATTATCTCTATCAAAGGAAAACTACTGTTGTAGGCAATTTAATGATTTGAATGACAGACTGAGGTAGGCCACTTGATATATCAGCAGGTTAAAAGCCTGTTTCCCACACCATTTTTCACAAAGACTACTTTAAAATGCAAAGTCCTCTTTAACTTTCATCATTAGTCATTTCACTGACTACACTAGCTATCCTTCAGTTTATTCTCAGATCTTATTCACCCACTAGTACAAATATCTGTATTGGTCCCATGCATCATACATGACTGGTAAACCCTTGAAATTGCATCAGCAGGCTTGCTATAAGCATAGAGAAACTGTCACACTGAAGAACATTCTCTCATAGATCATAGAGTTATCCCTGCACAAATTCAAGCCCAATCTTCAGCATTCCGTCCAACACAATTTTTTGTTATGTTTTGTAACACTCTCCGCTCAAAGTACCACCTGCTCACCTGAAACACTGTTGTGACATGTCTTGATGGATAATGATATGTTGATTTCTTCTCATGGTCAAGAATGAGGCTGCATACGTTGCAAAACAAAGTTTCTCAACGTCTCATGTTATTCTCAAAAAAATCTAACAAATCATTTGATGCTGTAACAAAAGACAGTGGTACTTCTCATTTAACTTTTTCTTTAGTAATAATGGCTCTGTGAGGTAATGCTATATCCATATGTTCTAGCCCCACCATGACTTTACGTATGACCCTTTCAGCTTTAAGACAGATCTTGTGACACCTGCATCCCATGATCTGAACAGTCGTGAACAACCACCAGCCACAGGAGAGCCCTACCGAATCAGTCCTCTCTGTAGTCAGATGGCTGGACTGCCCTTGGCTTCATGTAGAGCTTTAAAATATCCAGAGCTCCTTTCTACTACGAAAGTCTGAAGTTTAGGCCAGCCATACAAAAGAAACATATGGTATGAAGGCATTTTGGTGCGTTACTAGGATTTAATATATGCTGTTCTCTCTAACTTGCAAGACTTCAGTAGTTTGCAGGCAAGGGATATATATATATACGATTATATATTTATATATTTACTTCATCCTAGACTCAACAAGTTGCTCACACTGTTTTTAAATGACTCGGTTCTACTAAATCCCTTGAAGATCTGCAATGAAAGGCTGCCCAGTTATTCATCCTAACCCTTTCTCTTTATTTCATATTGCTATATCTATGTACACAACTCTTTTCCTACCCTAATATTTACGCTGTTTGAAAACATTCTAGAAGTGTTTTTATACAAATATATAAATTAATACAAAAAATAGGTTTTTGATAAAAGGAGAAAAATTTGGGCTTAAAATTTCAGTTCCCTTGCTTTTAGACATGAGACAATGTCCAAGAGAGAAAAACAAGGCTAAATAAAGAAACTGTGCAATGCTCCCAGCCCAGTGGAACCAAAAGAAGAGACTCGAGCTACACTCTTTGAAATTCTGTCCTGCAGCCCCAAAGCAAAACAGGTTTCTTTCTTAAGTCTCATATTCTCTGTTTTTTCACTGAGGGCACTTCTTTCATCATTTAGGATTATGGAAAGATTCAGACCTAAAAGTCTCTGGTGCAAACTCCTCCTCAGAGCAGGGCCAACTCCACAGTTAGATCAGGTTGCTCCAGGCCTCCTTCAGGAGAGTTTTGAAAATTTCCAAGGATGGAAATTTTCCCACTGGCAGACATTTCCCTCTCTGGAAATGTCTGCCAGTGCTGAACCATTCTCATTCTTGACATGCTCCTTCCCAGCTCTAGTATTTCCTTTTTGGTCAAAGAATTGTGAGATTAGTGATGAGCCTGCAGGTAATTCAGGATCTAATACACAATGCTGTAGGTAGGATCAAATCACCTCACCAGTGGCCACCTTCAAGGTATCTTCCATTCTTTCCAGTCTCTCAGTTGCAGTCTGGTACAATTTCTGGTGCTACTTGGAAAATTCCAAGTAAACAACTCCAAATTTAGCACATACTTCTTCCCAGTTTTCTTTTGGAGCCCTTCAAAGATCAACAGATAGCAATTTTCTCAAATTCTCCCTGATGCCAGGATTGCTTATCCAGTCAAACAGTTCCAATAGAGCTTTAGTGGAGAGTGAGAAAACCTTTGGTCTGTTATGAACAATGACAGTCATTTTTATGCTGTGATTCCTTTTCCCAGATACCTGCAGTTCCCAGTAGTTCCCTAGATTAGAATCTCTAGCTGGCATAAAAATTTTAACAAAAAGATAAACTTTGAACGCTTGGCCAACCGTGAAAGCTCAGTACGCCTATCAACAGAATATTAAATAGCAAACAGAGAGGCAATATTGACACTTGGCCTAATGCCAGTACAGCCAAATGATGTATAAGAACATCTCTTTGAATTCTGAAGCACTCTTATGCTCTTTTCTTTTCATGTACCCCTGTCTTTGAAGTTCATAAAAATTCAAGTGAATAGCTTTTAGATTCATGTGAATGCTCGAAAAATAACTGTTCTCTGCAAAATGCTTGCACACAATCAAGTTTGTGAATGCAATAATGCAAATATTTACTACTCATCCAGGGAGAAATATGTAGTCATGCGACCAGCCATATACCACAGAGGACAAATAGTCAGAATGAATAATTAGTGCATGTAAACTGAAAATTGTTCACCTATGGGATCAAGTAATCTGCCAAATCCAGATATAGTTTATAAGCATTTCATGAAAAGCAGAAAGACTGTATTGCACCTGAATAATAAGAAAGCCTTAAAACTACTGAGCTTAATCCATATTTTTACATTTTGGATCATTATTCCCTATTACTTTTTCCTTTAGTACACAAAAACTACCAGATACTTAAGTGTGATTTATTTTTCATGTGCATTGGTGATAATGAATAACATTTTATGTCATTTCTCATCTGCAGATGAGATAGTTCAGTACTGCAAATCATCACACAAGCCTTGGAGATTTATGCATTCGAGGAAATTTTAGTTATTAAGGAGATGGGAGTGTTTTGCAATCTTTGCACTATGGTCTTCTCTACATATAAAGAAAAGAACTGTGACTCAAGGTCCATCACTACACAATACTACTTATCATCAGATATTTCTGAGGAAAAAAGATACATAGTGTATCTGACTATTAGTATAGTTCTATGACGGCTAGTACTCCTGATGAGCTAAATTTTGCATGTTAAACTTGTCTCCTGAAGCACTGAGTATACTCTCAGCTGTATTTTTAGCGTGGATACAAACCTTACGTTCTGATGTTGTGGAAGAGCAGGCAATATGGGCCTCATGTAAAGGGGCATTCTGTTAAAAAAACAACACAGTGATCTTCTGCTGGTGTTTCTCCTGATCACTGCTGAAAGAAGGTCCTTTCAGATAATGCTGACTCATAGAACAAATAAGGGTGCAGCTGGGCTTTTAGAATCCAGCCTTTTTCTCATTTGTAAGGCTACAGGGGACCCTGAAGCCTAGCAGGTAACTAAAGCTGCCGGAAACTGTTCTGATTTATGCCAGACATTGAGCTGATTTATGGCAGCTTCTGGGCTCAGAACATACGCAGACCAATGTGACTCCCATGGTGCATTCTCAGTCCAGCAGTTCGTAGGCTAAGAGGAAATGAGCCCTTCATCTCTATTGCCTGCAGCATGTTGCTATTGCATAAAGCATTTGTGGTTTCACTTGCTTGTTATGAACTCACTGCCTTTCATTCTCATGAAGAAAACTCTTGTTCTTTCAAGTGGGAAAGAGTTTAGAAAAAAAAAAAAAAGAGCTTGCTTCATAATCTTTGACTCTTTTAATCTAAACTCTCCATCAAGTTATATAATCACTCTGTTTATAGGTTCCCCTTGTACAGAACACGCCTTTGTCCTGCAGCTGTTCATTAGGCCCAAAGAATGACAAGAAGCAGGGTCCGAGAGAGGCCACTCTGCTTCACCTCAGCTTAGGAAAGATCATGGAGGACAACTTCCTGGGATCCATTCCCCAGCATGCAAAGGACAAAAAGGCAACTAGGGACACCTAGCAGGGATGTTTCCAGCCAAATCATCCTCGACAGGCCTCACTGCCTTCTACAAGATGACTGGCTAGGTGTATGAGGGAACAGCAGTTGTGGTGTACATCCTGACATCTTGACTTTTCCTCTGTACTGCCACCACAATAAAGCAAGGTTCAGGTCAGACTGAAGTACTGGAAGAGTTGTGAAGCATGGAAACACACTGTCCAGAAAGATCATCCTTGGATGCTAACAGGAGGAGCACTTGACTAAGCAGAGCCGCAGCTGCCCTGACCTGCTGTCAGCAACAGTCCAGCTTCAAGAAAGAGGCCAGTGAGCAGCTGATCTCCAGAGGTCCCTTCCAAACAGCACCTTCCACGGTTCTATGATACAGAAATGATTGTCTCTCTCTATAGACAGAGACTTTCTCTCAAACACATTTCAGAGAAGCAAAAAGTCAAGGGTGAGAAGGAGAGTAGAAAGGAGAAGGATTTACCAGTCTCCAGGTTTAGATGGTAATATGCAAAGGAGGCTCAGGATCATAGTTTGGACTGAAATACCTAAATTCCATGTAAAACTTCCATGGCTTTTGAACATATCTGTATCAGACAGATATATTCAAGGTGAATAAGAATCTACTGTTTACATCTCAAGACGTCACACTGTGGATTTTGACCATATATACAAGCGAGCTCCAAAACAAATATTGCCTTGCTATAGCAGCTAAGAAGGAAGCATGTGCAAATTTCTATTCCTCATCCTCTAATTGCAAACTGGCCTGACTGGACTAGCTGCCAATGCCTTTGATTTGTTGCTAACACAATTCAGCAGCAAGTCAGTCCAAGTTCTCTCTCAGGGCACAAAATTAACTATACTTCTGAGAGTTTTTTCTCCTGAAGAACAGTTCCTTCAGGAGCTATTTTGGGAGTGCAGGTCGTACAACATCCCACAGTTCCAGGGACAGCCCACAGTTGAGTCCAGTACACAGACCAGTTTCATCAGCCTGCAGCCATCTCATAGTTTCAGACCTGTGTACATCAGTCAGTGGATCATAACATACCTGTGCTCCAGGCCAGCAAATCCACCTGGTTCAGCACACCACACACACATGCTTGAGGAAGCACTATAGCTGTGTTCTGCAATTTGAACACCAAACTAAGGAATTTCATAGGTTTGTAGTTTATCAGGCTGAATTTCTACATATATTACTTCGGCATCTAGATAGTCTCCTCAGGTGTCAGAGAAGTAGCAGTAAATAAGGTATCATCAGAGCCCCTGAACTAGACCCACTACTTCATCAGCTTACTGAAAGTGGCTACAGCCTGGTCTCACCTTCCAGGCTAATGAGCATCAGGGTATCCCCCTGAGAAGTCTCCTGGCCAGCCTTATTGCTTAAGTCCCCAACTGTCCCTCCCTCCCCAAGTGAAAAGCCCAGGACCAGCTCTATACTGTGAGGACTAAGAAGATTCTTCAGGTTTCCCTTACCTAAGCATAGCCTGCCCCTTTCTGCAAAGCACTGTTATTTGCTTCTCCCTTTTTGTGCCAGTTTCTTTAAGCCAGCCAGAAAATCAAATGCCTGGGCTAAGCCCTGTGCATCTGTACATCACTGAATTACACAGACTAGGTCTTTAAAAAGCTAAGGTGCTCTATTACAGGTCTCCAAGCTTGGTACCTTTGAACTAGAGGTATCAGCCCACTCAAGGCTTAGCTACAGATAAGAACTTTTAAGAGATATTTATCCTCTCAGGCATTCCCCCTTAAAGAAACAGTTTCTCACAACTCTCTTCCAGTGTCAGTCTGGCTGTGCCTCACCCACATGTATCATGTAAGCCCAGCAGCCTTGAGGCATGAAAGAAGACATACATGGAAGAGCTTATCAACTGAATCAAAATTAGAAATATTGGTGAACTGTGCTTAAAATTATACATTTTGATAGTGTGGGAGAGAAAGGTCTAGAGCAGAGCACCACTCGTTTTAAAAATAGGGTATTCTTGGCATTAACAACCAAAATGACAAGTATGTTGATAGCAAGAAAAGATGAATAGTGAGAATCAGAGGGGAAGAAAAGAATTTCTGTTTTTTGTTATCTTTAAAGCAGTTGTATCTCTACAAGAGGGAGATAAGAGGTAGAAATAGAATTATTGATGAGTATGTGAGCAGACACGAAAGGAGAAACATAACTGGGTGCTCTGGGCATACCAATATCACTAGCCTGAAGCAAAAATATTGCTGATAGGGTAAATATGAAGATAACAAAGACAAAAGCAATACCCTAGGCATACCACTAAGAGAAGCACCTCAACACTGTTAAAAACTCAAGAAGCTTCAGTCAGGTTAGAAAAAAAATATGAACAAACCCCCCAGGTACCGAGATAATCTGCTATGTTAAGAATACCCCAGGTGATTTTACTCTCGAAAGAAAAGAAAAAAAAAAAAAACCAAATCAATAATGTCTGATAGTGGAATCACAGAGCAAAAGCATTCAAGAGCAAAGCAATACAAGGCCTCACTTCTTTATGCATGAGGATTATCATTAAGGTTACATATTTTAGTTGGATTTTTTTTTTCTGAAGAAGCTTTTTAAATTTAGTGCAATCATAGGATTCAAGTAATTTGCAGTTGGGGAGTCTATGTTCCAAGAAGGGGCAAGGCAGTTGTACAGCAGGAGCAAAGAACAAAGTCTGAGCTGCAGAGAAGTGTAACACCACAATTTCCTCTAATAAAGCACACTGTCACTGTCCAATAAAGAAAATGGATATTTTAACCTTGCAGTCTTAGCTGATGAAATCACAGCTCTAGGAATTACTTAAAAAGTAGAAAATAGAAGTGTTGAGTGATTACAGCCAAAATATGTAACAGGGGAAGAATGAGAAACAGACATAAACACTTCTATAGTCCACTCCCTGTTGAACAAAAAGTTACTTTAGAAAGCAATATTATTGCATTTTCCCCCCAAAAAAGTTGATCCCAGCTCATACATCAAGAAACCATTTTTAGTTTACAAAGGGAAACATGGACAAAGATGAAACACAACTAAGGAAGAGAAGACATTGAGACATTCTCTATGATCTTGAAAAAAAAAGCATACAAAAATAAAAAGATTTTTAAAAAGGGAAGTATTTATGCCCTTGTACATTAGGAATGTGTTGGAGGAATAATCACTGTAGATGGAAGAAAACAATAGGTTTCACAACCTAAAATTGCATTATAGGTACATTGACAGTCCCAGCAGCAAAACAGTAGATCTGTTTCTGCTGCACTTTTAAATAAATAAAGCATTTGTTTTATTTTCTATTCTAAACTGTTCTAAAATTTCCTGCCAGTGTCCAGCAATTACCAGTAAAAACTTCAGAAGTGTTTGCTCTTCACTGATTAGTGAATCAGTATTGCAGTACTTGAAAGTCTCAAAACTACAGTGAAGAGCTCCTTTATGATCCCATGTTTTCACGGACTCAGAGCTCCCTAGGGGGGCAAAATGGACAGAATCATTTCATGTTCCTAAGTACAAAGGAACGGTTTGTTGATTTGTATTTTTCTTTTTGTTTTCCCCATAAAGCTTGAGAATTTGTCTTTGGAATCTAGGGGTTTGCAAAGAGGGTGAGTGCAGACATATATATGTGCATGTGTATACCAGAAAGAAGGATACACAGTCAAGCACTAAAGATCTAGAGAAAGACAGAATTAAAGTAATCAGTATAACTCTCTCTCATGTTTTCTCCCTCTTTGCTATTTATTATTTAGCACCATTACCACTTTTTTTTTTCTTTTTTTCCTACAGGACATATTCCTCATTCAGCTTGTGACCATCACTGAGTGGGCAGCTGTTCAATATTTCCTTTCATCCTCGCTTTTCAGTGAGTGCCACATGAGTTAATTATCCTGTGTCATAGAAATCCTGCCTTTGAACTTTTCTGTGATGCTCTAATTGTGCACTGGGTCCTCCCAAGCAGTAGTAAATATATTTTCACCATGTTCCTCCTCCTGTGTCTAATAGGTACCTTATTTTGTATGTTGAAGAGCTTAGCTACAAAGGTATTTAATACTCTATAGTACTTAATAGATATGTCCATACTGTCCCAAGGAAATCCACCCTAACGACCAAACTCTCTGTCCTTTTATCCAGAAAGCCTGGAAGCAAACTCCCAGGCACACCCCAGGAAAGTGCCTCCATATCACACAGAGGGCTGCATATTTGACTGCAGGGGTACACCCACTGAAGTAGGACACTTTAAATTTCTTATATTTTTTATATTTGGAACTGTGAGGGACCACTGAATGATTTTACTGGATTTTTTTTTCACGACAGGGATATTAAAAAGAGATATCATGATATTTCAAAGACAAGAAACACTTTAGGGAGAGCAGTGTGTTGATATGGCAGGGTCTCCCTAATTAGAAAGATCTGCTCTATGAGACTTCATTTGCCTCTAAATGGTGCAGAGACCCAAGGACTATCTAATGTTACGCAGACATTCCTGCAGGTACTTCCCTTTGTTATTTACAGAACTCTTTGACACCGCGCAGCCCTGGCCATGCTGATGAGCAAGGGACAGATAAGAAGGAGCAAACTCCATCCATACTTCTTGGAGAGAAGGAAGCAAGACCTGAAATTTAAGGTGGAAATTGGGGCACAGGGCGTGTATAGAGCAGTGCACAAGAGCATGGCAGTACCATACCTGTATGAGGAGTAACAGAATCATGACATGACTGTGGTGTTGGCACAGCACACATCACAACTGCATTAGAGCTTTAATTTCTGTGTCACCACATAATGATGCTGCATTTGGTCTACACTTCTTGTGGCAACTATCCTGTACTCAGTTTGGAAGGAGGATAGAACAAGGATGAAATGTAACTTCTATACACTTTTCCTAAAGCTGCTTTATAGAGTTTATAACTGGGCAGAAAATGGAATATGGAATGAGAGCATGCAGAAATTTGATTGTCCTTCATATCCATGCACATCTATATCAAAAAGCAGAGAGAACCTTCCTCCAAACAGGTAACAGAGTTCCTTAGCAAACAAAGAACAGTATTAGTCTTCCCTTCTGCATATGCTTCACTCATGAAAAATTGGCATTGTAAGTTTAAAGCTCTCTTGTTAGCTTGTGTGAGCTGCATTTCCTCAGCAGATTATCCCTGATCTCACTGCCCTTGGCAGCATTATAAGGGTCACATTTTAACATGGCTGAACTACTTGAACAATTTCTTCAAAGAAGGAAATAAAAACATTCTTCCCTTCAAAGCAGTCGTGTCTGCTTTTTTTCTTTATTCTGTCATTTTTTTTCTTTTAAGTCAATAAACACTTGCATTCATTGCAAGAAAAATAAATTCCACTCCATTACTAGTATTTCCATTCTGTTTACAGCACCAATGGCTGCAAATGAGGTATTTCACATGTGTCTTAATTCCCTCTTTAAGTGCAACCCCTATATGATTTTCTCCTCCACAGTAGTTCTAATTGTATTTGGCAGGCATGGAGGAGGGAGTGAGATTTCTGATAATCTTCTGGCAAACCTCAAAGAGTTCTGTGTCCTCTTTCCCAGTTCCCAGAAAACAACCAGTACAGTAAACACCAGCTTCTTCCGTACTGCAAGTAGCAACACCAGAAGTGTTTGCATAGGTCATCTAGCAGAAGGCATTCCTGCCATCCTTCCCATATAACCAAGTGGTTGTTAAGAACCACTTACAGCAGAGTTTGCTTATAAGTGGTAGGCAGAATCCAAACTGCATACGATATATCTCATTCAGTCAGAATTTTAAGGACTTTGCTGCACTTAGAAAAGTTTTACTAATACAGTATACTTATATCCTAATAGAGTACAGGAGAAGCATAAGTATATTGCTAGTATATGGTAACCTAAAACTTACCCCATCTTTCTTCATGACCAAAATGTGGGAGTAGAGCCTTCTTCTTGAACACTTTTCTTTTTTGAAACATGTATTCTCGTATCAGTCCAATAAAAGATACTACCTGCAGTATTGAGTCAACTTTTTCTATTTTTTGTTTTCTAGATAGGATAATACAATTATCAGAACATCTCATGAAAATGACATTCAAGTGTAACAACAGCTGAAACTTTGCCATAGAGATCGAAGTATTGTGAAGGTTTTTGTGTACAGTTCTTGAGAGGGTATTAAAATGTAGTCTATAACTTATCAAGCAGAGAAAGACTATGAGGAAAAGAGCAAGAATCTGGAAGGTCTAGTTCTTCTCAAAAAAAAAAAAAAAAAAAAAAAAAAAAGCTTTCCTTTCCTTGGTGGAGAATCTAAATTAATAGGGTGCTCCCTAGCCTAAAAGTGAAGACCACTGAAGAAGTGGAACATGTTCAGGGTAAACAGATTCTTTGGAAGAAATTAGTTGCCTGATAGGTTGCTAATAAACACATATAAACTATTTCTCAGAGTTAACTTGACTATTCTCAGATTTGTTTTCATGAAAACAATGGAAGACCTCATATATGGGAAACTTCCATTTGAGTCTTTTTTTTTTCCTAATACTTGGACATTCCAGAGTTTCTTCTCTCTCAAAAATACACCCAACTGGAGTGAGTTTTGTTTTGTTTTACTTTCTTTGCTTTGGTTTGTTTTTTACTGATACAGCACAAGGTGCTTTCTCCACTTTCTCCAGCACCTTTCTCAGAAATGCCAGAAACAGACTTGCACAAAAAAAGAACGAGTCTCTGGCAGACCTGCAACCTGAAAAACTTAAGTTTAGCAAAGTTTTAAGCTACTGTAATTGGAGGTGCTAGGCATTCTCAACCAGAAGTCATGCTACCAACTCCAAGAATGTATTTTTAAATGCCCCAGCATAATATAAAGTATTAACAATGAAAGAAAAAGTGAAGTAAAATGGCCAGATTTTGCCCTTGTAAGCAACAAGTCAATCTGGTTTACCTCAGTGGGCTGTAAAATTACAAATGAGGGAAGAATTACCTAAAGTTTAAGTTCTGTTTTCATACTTTTACCTCTTTTGGCTGCCTGCCTTTGAAAGCCTGCATCTCTGAACAGTTTCCCTGATGCACTGTTTCCTGAAAACAAGGAATACCAAAAGGCAAGGATAATTATTCTCATTGTTGGATGCATGAAACAAAAAGTAGGAGACATACCAGACCTACAAGACTGTAACTGATGAGCAATAATGAACAAAGACAGGGAAAATTTGAAGTGCAAAGGCATATAACATTATACACATTAATAATGTAATCAAACATTCTAAGATCACAGTTCTTTCTTATTAAAAAAAGGAATCATAATAACTTGCCTTAGGACATATTTTATCTGGACCACTTCATCTACCATCATTACCATATGACTGTATGACAGCAGTCCTTTTACTAATTAACTTGCTAAACTGTTTTTTAGCTTTACCCTGTAAAAAGTCCAGCACTCATAGATAAAAACAGTTCATTATCAGTTTTCAAAAGTATGTGTGAGTTTTAAGTACCATTTGGGGCTTATCATTAGCAATAACACTCAAAGGCTAAATATACCCTAGAACATCATGAACTAGCATTATAGTTGTTGTTGGAGTTCATTCTGTAAAACACACTTCCATTTCACCTTTCTCTAGCCTCGATAAAGCATTGCAAGGGTCTCCAGAGGCTCAGAAGAATAACAATAAGACCTTATTTTACAAAGCTGACAGCTGCAAACCCCTCTCGGATGCACTGGGTTTTCCCTGTAGATTAGGTGTTAAGAATATTTCAGTGCTTGTGGACTATTTTCCTAGTAGCATATTCATTTTTATGTACATATTTATCTTATGGGCCCAAGAGAACAACTATTATCTTTGCAAGAATTTTGAGGGAAAAAAACAAGATCTCAAATCTTTTTTTTTTTTTTTTTTTTTTGAGTTGTGGGGGGTTGGTTAGGAAAGACTGGTGTACTGAGTAGAATATTCAAACCAAGGTCATTGTGATTGGTAGAATCATTTTGTTTTCAGTGGAATGAACACTTCACCCATATTCAAACAAAGCGTTGTTTCAAGACTAAAAACAAAAGATGTATAATAAAAACCCACACTGTCAAACTACAATTAATCTTTTGTTTTAACCAGAGAAATCTAATTAATCCTACTAATCTCATACACCTAGATTTCCTCTCCAGATCCTTCTTCATTCAAATGGCATTCAGATACATGGTCTGAAACCTGTGGGTCCTGTGCAATCCTTACTCTTTGAAATTAGATTTATTACATCTGCACATCTATACTAGAAGCCAGTAATGTACTGGGACAGGAGGAGAGGGAAAAAATGACATTGCCTGTCCCCGTGGAAGTCTCACAGCTTAGGAACGCAATAGCATCAGGGTGATAAAGAAAGGTGGACTGAAAAAAAAAAAAAAAAAAAAAAGGCAAGTTATAAATACAGGTTGCAGGAATTGACTGTGCTGCATGAGATCAGTTATTGCTTGACTTTGCAGAATGAGTTGGTTACACAGACTGTAAAAAAAAAAAAAAAAAAAAAAAAAAGACAGCCCGCAACTACCAAAATTTAAGTTGGCTGTACAGACAAGCTAACATGATCCATCACAGAATTCCTCCACGTCTCCAAAAATGGGCACAAATCTAGACCCACAGCTGTACCAAATAAGATGCATATCTAAAAAAAAATCCTGGTTCCAGTCTGTAAGTGCGTGCAGCCAGGAACATGCCAGCAATCCCCTTGGTGAACATCTGGTGCACAGATGGATCGGAACAGTACAAGCATTCAAACCATGCACTATGCATTTACCGCCCCAAAGTGACTGATGCCCAGATTTTTAGGAGGACTCTGTATCCCATCATTTCCCACAAATCATTGCTGAGTTCTAACTACTTCTGAAAAATCTTGACCAAGCTTACTAGTTGCCTTAATGTCACTAACTAGCAATTCTTACTACTCTTCTTTACAATAAATGAATAGTTTAACTCTGCTGGGCAAGTAGATTGCAGTCCTGCACAGTTAGGAAAGTATCTGAGTAAGCTCAGCAGTGTGTGCCAGCTCTGATGTGTTGGTTTTTAAAGTGCTGTTATAGTTCACTGCATGTTTAATTTTTCATGGATTATAAATTTATAACCATTGCTGTTTGTAGTGCAGGAAAGTCTAGAATCAGAAGGTCGATACTGTATTATTTTAAGGTCTAACCGACAAATGATTTTTTTCTGTAGAGAAGAGAGTTCAAGAAGACTGCAGAATTTTCTGAGGAGGAATAACCCTTGTTTTTTGCGTGGTCAATGCATTCATCCTGAGTCCTGCAGCCTGCCTCAGATCTAGGGCAAAAGCTCAAAGGTTCACTCTCCCAGCTATCAATGAAACACACGCCAGGCCCACACTGAGAAGGATTCAAACCGTATGCAATACAAAACGAGACAATCATGATACCAGAAGAATTATTAGCAAAAATACTGTAGTATTGGGGTGCCCATGACCCATTAATCTGATACTAATCTTGAGCCCTACTCTGCACTATCATTTTGGCTTACTTGTGTGGTGGCCTTGCTTTGAGACACACAGACCTGCAGTTCCATTTCTGCTTTCCCTGCTTTGCTCCTACCCCTTTTCTCAAAGCAAGGATAGTGACACCTGTGCAGCCTCTCTGCTTCACAAGTGGAACAGCTAAAAACAAGCTGCTTGGCACATTGCCTTCCTCTGGTTGGGGACACATCACTCTTTCCCAAAGGGATGACATGGAACAGACCAGAGGGTGTCGTGTGTGAAGCTTTGGGGGCCTAGGAGAGAAAGGAGACATCCTGAGGCACCTACTATCCTGCAGGAGGGGGAGCCATACACCAGAAGCAGAGGAACTTCATTCACGAGTGCAGCTTGCTGACATGGAAGACTTTATTCTGGGGAAGAAGTTGCAGAGAGACCCCAGCACCCAACTGGGTGACAGCCTCTGCACAAAGCAAAGGCTACTGCAATAGGTTCTCAGATCAACGAGGCTCCCACAGTGACTACACGTCTTTAGCAACAACGAGGGAAAATGCATTGCTTATTTTTTAATGGAACTTTGGCAGAAGACAGCTGGATCTGCAACATGTCACACGCTAAACTTTAGCCAGGCAGATACAGGCTTTTTTCAGAATGCACAAGATCAACACACACCCTTACTAAGATTCTTCTACCCACAGTAAACTGATAACGGGCATTAAGCATTTGCACGTATATCGACATATTCTTCAGCCACATGAGGCATTTCGAAGACATTTATGGCCTGCATATGCTCAGTCCTTAAACAAGACTCCTGCTTGTCCACCACATCCCTTTGGCACAACAGATACCCCTGTAGCCACTGCAGTATCGCTCTATTTGCTCTCCTGCATAGCACACTGCTCCTCCCACAGGGCTGCTGCTGGTTTGTGCTTTGTTTTCAAAGACATTCTGCCTTGGCAGACACACAGCACAGACAGACCGTGTGGACTCTCCTGCTGCTGGCTTCCTTGCTGCTCTGTCATTTACCAGCAACATTTCACTGGATCAGGCCCAAACATGCTAAAGACGACTGAAAGAAGAGAACCACTGAGAATACCACTTCCCAGTTAGGGCAGGGAAGAACAAAATCTGCCCTCTCTTAAGATTATTGCATTCTGCAGATTAACCAGTCCTACACCTCAAATCAGTTGGTCTTTTTCTGTGCCAGTGTGCCATTAGAGCAATCAGTGTTCTCCTAACTGTAGTATTGATTAACTTTAGTAGTAGGGACACAGAAAGTAGGGAAAGGCATTTAGGAGAGAAGTCTGTATTTTCTGTCTTCTCTTATTATTGCCTAATGATAGGACAGGTCAGCCTGACTTCTTCAGATGCACTGCAGAGGACTGCCTAGATAGGAACAGGTAATAGCTTTGTCTTTTAGAAAGAATGAGTCTCTTTTTAGTCATCCAGAATGTCTTTATTCCTATCAGCTCCAGGACGTCCTCTGCGTTCAGCCTTCTTCTCTGTTTGTTTTCCCAACAGCCCTAATATAATATTGCTGCATAGCGACTTGACCCTATGACTTGTCAATATGCCTTATCCATAAGACAGAGCGGTTCCATGTCTAGAGTATGTTCTGTTCTGTAGATATAGATGGAAGGTTATGTTATAGAGATAGATACAACACAGTTAATGCACTGTGGAGTGGCTTTAAGGCATGGCAATTCCAGCAGAATAAGTTAATGCAGAGTTGGATCAGAGACAAGATACACCCTCAAGCTTACATGTGAGCAAATGACTTTAAAAGAATACCAATTTGCATAGGCTGAAACTTAAAAATTTATTCAAAGAATACATACTTGGAATAATAAAAAAATACAAATGAAGATTCTCCAAATAGCCTGGAAAACAAGGAGAACAGATGCTTAAAATTGTGTCTCTTTCCAGCATCTCATCTTTTTTGTGCATGTCATGCACAAACAAGTAAGTGTACATGTTGAATGCAGTTGCACTGCATACGGACAATTTCCTGTCTTGGGAATGGGTTATAGTTGTGTTTGTCTCTCTGGGAGGAACTCTGTAATGTCTTCTTTCAAGAACAGTTGTTTACATTGCTCAGATAAGCCTTGTTCCTGACACTGTGCATGAATTCATCAGGACTACTCACCTGTACAGTCATGTGGTACAGTCTCAGCCTTACCAGTCCCTGGTAAATAAAAGGGAGATGAGTCAAGGCAGAAGCCACACAACACACCATTGTAGGAGCACGAGCCCTGCTGTGATAATGCAAAGGGAGCACACCAAGGTTATGCACACAGCGCTCCGCTCACAGTGGCTGTCTGAGACACATCTACTACCAGATTTACCTCGGCCTCTGCACAACGGGAGGAGAGCTTTTAACACACACTTAAATACAACAAAAAGACAAGTTTTCACCTGAACTCGTGAAGGCTATGCTGAGTCTTTCAAAGTGCGCTATACTTTGAAAACTCTACACTTCCACTGGCTGGGATTGCTTTATTCAGAGGTACGGCAATGTATCTTAGCAACGGCAGCAAGGGGGAAGACTTGGTGTGCTGTAGAACTAAAACAAAACGTATATAGCTGCTCACCGTTATAAATACACCCTACCACTCCGAGGGGGTGTTCAATTATACTCCTGATTACTTTCCACGATTCCTTTGTCAAGGGGGCCTGGGCATGTCTCTAGTTTTCAGCTCACCCATGGAGAAACCTAACGTTTGTCATTCCCCGTCAGATTCACCTATGACTGGACTGGCCTTACAGCACAACCTGTGACCCTCCCTCTTACGTTAGAGCAAGCCATTACAGCAGCACCCCAGAGATAAGTCTGCTCCAAAAGCGCTCAGCTCCGGTCGCTCGAGAGCAGGATTTCCAGAGCCAAGCTCTAGAGCAGCTGAGACTAAGCACGCCAGGACTGAGACATTTCACTTTCCTACTTGCCAGGCAAGTAAAAAGCTTCCTGTGGCCAGGGGACTTTGTGTAGTTTCACACTTTGCTAAGAGGTAGTAGTTTCTCATGTATAAAATACTATTTTCAGTGCAGACATCATCTGTGCTCCCTCAAGTCCTCGGTCAAGACAATTCTGTTGCCACCCATGGCAGAATAAGGTTGAGGGCCCCCCAGTCTGTTTCTCCCTCTGAAGAGCTCTGCAGGCAGCAGGGGAAACGGCAGGGACCACATCCACTTTGTGCTGTGGACGCGCCGGAAAGCACTGAGCCGCAGCAGAGGCACTGGAGCGATCTAAGGGAGAAGTTACAAAGAGAGGGAAAGGTGTCCACAATCTGAGTCAAAGCACAGAGGTGACTGGAAAAAAAAAAGAAAAAAAAAAAAAAGGAAAAAAAAAAAGAAAGTTAAAACTTCATTTTTTCTTTCAGCAGGGGTAGGGAAACTCCTATTTCTGTTTAGTGGAAGGTAGCCTCACCCAAGTACTTTCCCAGCAAATAGCTCGCTGCTTACCTCCCAGGGATACTTCATTTAAATGCACGCAAAACACTCAGGAATGTCTTAGGAGGTGAACGTGGGGAGAAGAGGGAAGCCTTGCTGTGTTCTACGGCAGGGGAGAGCTCTCCTTCCCAGCCTGCGCGACTTGGAGCAGTTTTACACACGAAAGTAGCACAGGTGGTTGCCTAGGACAACAAATTGGCCAGGGGATCCTGAGAGCACGCGTGATTTAGGGCCAGGCATTTTTCACTTTATGTAATATAGGGGGTGGCGGGGAGGGCACAAGGGAGAAAGGCACAAACAACCCCCAAACGACTCTGCTTGCACTTGGCCAGTATTATCCCCCAAAGGGCTGCGACTCTACCCGATTCTCCCTCTGGCATTGCCGGGAGTCCAGAGGCGCGCGCACCAACTCTGCCCTAAGCGCTCCCGCCGTTAAAAGCCTCCCGGGATTAACTGCCGCGCTTCGTGCACGCGATGGAGGCGTCCAACGCCTTCCCAATGCCTTTGGTGCCGCGCCACTCGCACGGCGAAACCCGCTCCCTCCCCGCCGCAAACGCCGCCGCCGAGACCCCCACGGGGCCACGCGGCCCTACGCACACGCGTGCAACAGCCCGGCCGGGACCGGGGCCGCGGCACTCGCGCCCTCCTCCGCACTAGTGACACGAAGGCGGCTCCGTCCTCCGCCTGGCGCGGCCGCCGGGGCCAGTCCGGGCGACGCGGGGGTCCCGCGGCAGCGTCACGGCGCTGGCGGGTTACCCCGAGGGCTCGAGCCGGGCTAGGGGCGGCGCGGGACGGCGGCGTCCGGCGGCTGCCGCTGCCTCCGGCGCTGCCTGCGCCCCTTTACGGCCTCGGGAAACTTTCCGGCCGCGGCCCGTCACATCCGCCGCGGCGGGAGTTGTGCGCCGCGCCGGGCGGCTCTCCCGCCGAGAGGCGGGGAAGGGCAGCGGGAAGGGGAGGCGGCCGCGGGCACTAGAGCAACTTTGCCGCTCGGCCCCCGGCAGCGCGCGGCGCGAGGAGGAGCTCGCCTCGGAGGTGGGGGGAGATGGAGCCGGGGCGTGGGGAAGCCGCTCCCGCCTCCTTCCTCCTCCTCCTCCTCCTCCTCCTCCTCGCCGGCTGCTCCAGTCCCGCAGCCCGGCGGCCGCTGCCTCCCGCGTGAGCCGCGGGAGTCGGGGAGCGCCTCGCTGCCGCCGGCATGGGCACGTCGCGGGCTGCTGCGGG
>JAWLRI010000285.1:5276936-5323920 GCA_034781795.1 Crypturellus tataupa
AGACGCTCCTCTTAATGCACCCCAAGATCCCATTGGCCTTCTTGGCCACGAGGGCACACTGCTGCCTCATGGTCAACTTGTCCTCCACCATGATGTGCAGGTCCCCCTCCGCAGAGCTGAATTCAGAGTGAGCGTCATAACCCTCAGTGTACAGACGGCATTGCCCATGCTCCATGCTCCACTGCAGGGAAAAGCTGTGGGGTTGGCGAGTGCTGTGATGCCAATATCACACAATGGAGGTTAACTCCTGGCTGCAGTACATCGTCCAGTCAACTCAGTCGTGAGTTGACCAATAGTGGGACGTCTGAATAGCAGGAAGCACCAGACTTTGTCAGCCCGAGAGAATAAAGAAGTCTTAACTTCCTGTCCTACAAACTTAGCCCGGTGTCTGAAAATAGAGCTGTGTTCTTGCAAGCCTCCGTGCTCTCCTGTGTAATCAAGATTTTTATAGTGGAACTTAGTTAACAGTTGTAATGATATATGAGCCACAGGCGAAGCTGGTTCATTTCCCAGAGCTGCTGCCTCTACAGTATTAGCTTGGGTAAAGAGAGTAAAGTGTGCATGTTTGAGAGGGGGAGAGAGAAATAAATGAACGCAGTAGCAGAGGGACCAACACTGCAATTTTTTTTTTTTTAAAGTCATATCTCATTTCATTTGAAAATTAGATCTGCCTTTTAAATTGTCCTGCCAATTTTTAAAGTAAAAATGGTAGAATAAATAGATTTTTCTTATTTTTAATAAATTGGACGTATTATTGTGAAATTGCTCAGCAGCTCCCCGTCCCCTGACCATATATAGTCCTTCTGAGTATTTTGGAGTGAAAATCTGGTTTCAGTATATGCCTTTGAACTCCGCTGTATTCTTCTGAGAAATACTCACGATAACAATCAAATTTTGCTCTTTGGCAATATCCTAAATAGGTCAGGTAAAATGAGGAACAAAAGCCTTTTGCCTGGTGTATTCCCCTTATTAATTACCAGGGAGATGAAAACAATGCAGGGACCAGCTTCTTCTGCTCCCGAGGTTGAAACACCCCCATTTAGCAAGGCAAAACTCTGTCAAAGCTACCTTACCTTAAAATATTAACAGTGCTGCAAGTCCAGGCCAGAAGAACTAGCATTTTTATAGGAGAAATCATGACTTGAAATATGGGGATATAGCTGCATAGTTGATTTTCCGAAGAGAACTGTAGTTGCCTGACCTCTCTACACCAACAGCGTTGGCTAATCCAGGAACCTCAGAGTCCAAACATGAAACTAGCTTGTTTTTTCTTGTCTCCAGGAGGGAGAACCTGTCTGTACAACCTTGAACTCCAGTGGCGAGGCAGGGATTCTCATTTCAGCTTCTCCATTAGTATCCCCTTTAGGGAGAGGGTTGTTGTTTTCACCTTTCCAGTGGGTAGACGGAGGAAAATGCAAATCAGACAATGCTCGTCTGCTTTGTTTTTGCTATTGTGTTTCAGGAGAATGGGCGGAAAGTGCTGTATAAGCACTCAATATTCAATGGTGAGAAGAGCCCTACGAACAATTAAGCAAGACCTTTCTGAAGCCAGTCAGTAAGTGCGGCTCAAACCACATGCTAATGAGCAGCCCTACCGTGTTGTTACAGCACGTCGGACGAGAAGAGCGTGTTTGGGAGAGAGCAGTTCAGCCTCATGTGTCAGGATTGTCCTTCCATCACCTTGTCTTCTCACATCTCACCAAGCTTCGAAAAGCCTTTGCTAACAAACATCTGTCTCCAAAACTAACATCCTGACAGAGGGGGAGAAAAACTTGAGAAGACTCGCGTCTACAAGAGTGAGATGATGGGGAGAGGAGAGGGAAGGAGGTCTGAATTTTGAGGTCAGGCCCAGCACACAGCATCCTCAAAACACAGGCTTTTCTCGTTGCCTTCTTGCAAACTGCCTTTTCCCCTAAGTGTCACCAAAGTGTAGCCTTTTTCAAAGTTAATGGTTTCCTTCAAAAACTTCTCAAATATTGAGGGAGCAGCTTTGGCACTTATTTGCACATCTCTAGTGCAATTTAAAATACAGGGCTTAATTTAAATTTGACATTCAAGTTCACATTTGGCACAAGAGAGTCCCTTTCAATGGACATGCGACCCAGGAGTGTTTCTCCACTGAGACTCTTCTGTGAGAGGCTCCTTCCAGTTCTGCCCTCTGCAGAGAAGCTGAAGCTCCTACAGTGTCTTTGGCACAAGGGAGATTGAAAACATGGGCACGAGGTGGTTAGAGGTGTCTCCTCGCCTGCACTCAGGAGTGCTGGGAATGGATTTCACAAGCTGTGCTGAAGTTTGAAACAGCCTTTGCTTAATCCTATTATTCTTGCATGGCGCGGTAAGCGTGGACAATGACTCACGCTGTAGCAGCTCGAGGAAGGCTTCAAGATTAGTCAGTTCAAGCCTCCCTGACTTTGCTTAGTTACAGCGTGGCTCTGTGGAAATGTGTAAACAGTTTCCGTGTTAGCGCTACTGCAGATGGAGGGTTGTTTCCTCATTTCAAAATGATTTTTTTTTTTTACAGTGCATGGCTCCCGAAGATAGGTAAAGAATAGAAAATAACGTGCACTTTTTTTTTTCCCAAATAGCAGTTTCTCTCATTCTAATGAACAGTGAAGCTAAAGAAAAGGGTGACCTGACAAAATAAATTGGAAGCTAATTTTGGAGAGCAAAAGCCTCAGAAAATTGAAATTCTAAACTGTATGCAGCTTCCAACTGTAATCATTCACTGGGTATAATGTATTAACATAGGCTTACTGATCTCATTTCCTTAAAAAAAAAAAAAAGCAAAGCAAAAACAACCCCAAACCCAAAAGCCCTGCATACCATATTCAGTGAAACTTTTCTGCTGGTTTTCTAAGAAACTCTAAAATGGTTTGACATGGAACTATGGTTTTTGGAAGAAATGCTGGAAAACAGAACAGACATAACAAACATTTCGCCTGACACCTGAAGTGTATTTCTCGTTTTTTTCAGTCGGATGGTTGTTGTCTTTTTCACTGAGAAAATTTAGCTTCAGGTCAGCCGAACCACAAACTGGCCAGACAGTGTTTTTACCTCAGGTATGAGGGTGGATGAGCTGTGGTTAACTCACAAGGGTGCAAGTGCACCGAGCATTGCTGTGGGCAGCTACCTGTTTATCACGGACTCGTGTTTTGCATGTCCTTGTAGCGTGAACCACAGCTGGACAACCCATCCTTGTGTTTCTGTTTCCCCCCTCCCAGCAGCGCTATAAGCTGTCACTGCCGCCAGCTCCTCTGCAGAGCCCGTAGCTCCATGTTGGAATTGCCTCTGCTTCCAAGGCCTCGAAAGCCACCAAGGCGCAGGTCTGCTCCACGGTGGTTGCGCAGGCAGGTTTCCAAGCAAGAAAGAGGTTTCGATTGAGTTTCCACTGAGAAAATCATACTGGCAGTTGGGAGCATCTCTCTGAGAATCAGGCAGGAGGGGAAAGACATACTAATTCTGGCGGGGAATTTGGAGGTGGCCTGTCCCTCTACGTGGAGGCTGAGTGGGCAGGGGAAGTCTTGCAGCTTGATGTGAGAGTTGGTCCCCAGGACATCCTGGTACGATCTCCGTCGTCATATCAGCGCTGTCCTGTGATTAGTGGGAAATGGATGGATTTAATTCCTATACACCTGTTTACGGGTGCAAACTTGTCCTGTGCAAATGAGCAAATGTCTGATGTCTTCTGCGTTCATTTTTAATTTTCAGCTGTTGTTAGTATTTTTTTTAATCATCATGTAGTAACCTATCAGTTCAAGAAGGTTAGTGTAGACGTAGTAAGTACATAGATTTCCCTCACTGCATTCTTGTGAGTGCTTCAGCACCTTGCTGCTCTTAGTAAGAAGCAACTCTCTACATCATGTCCACACTGGCATTGCTGGTTAACCTGGGAAGTGAAAGGCTGACCAAAGATAGCAGGTAGCTCACACAGTCCCCTTTTTCCCTAAAAACTGTGGCTCTTGAGAATCTCTGTAACTGTTAGAAGGTTATCACTGGTTTCCCGTGACTACTCAAACTAAGCCAAGCCTTCTGATGCTTATTTATGGCCGAGTTTGTTCTTTTTTCTTTTTTTTTCCTAAACCTCTAGGATATTGCTATTGCAGAACTTTAATCCCAAGTTTTCCTTAAGACACAATGCCTCGGACAGGGCACTGCTTCAGTACAAGGTGAACTAGGCAGTTGTTTCACAAATCTACATTCTCTGCTGCTGTGGGTGTGCATCTGTGGCACAGGAGAGGGACTTGTATCTGGGGAAAAAAAAGTAGTTAATCTGTTCTGAGAAGGCAATGAGACAAAATTGTTATGTTTCGCACAGCTCTAAGATAAACAAGTAATAGCTCATGTTCAACAGCAAAGCATGTTCATATACCATGAATAGGATGGATGTGTTATATGATAAATCTAGACACAGCGAATAAATTTCAGCTTGAAAAATAAGATACCACATGAGACAGCATGTGCAGAAGGAATGTTAATGTTTAGGAAACTGAAGGAATGGGCAGAAAGGAGAGCGCAGAAATGAAGAATAGATATTTTGCTTTGTTATGAGGATTGATTGTCTGACTACTTTTTTGTCTTTAAACCATAATAGCCTTCCCTTATTGTCAAAATGATAATATATATAAAGCACTTCCTGTAATATTTCTTTTCAAAAAGACCATTCATCAGTCCCAAAGTTAGATGCTCATATTTCAACTCACAATTTAGTTTAGCAAGTTTATACTTCAGAGCAATCACTCATGTTTAGCATTTGTATTTTAATGCAAATCTCAGCTACTGGAGCACACCGTGCTCTTAGGTGGGCATAGATTGACTAATCCAGGTAGCACTTTTATCTTCTGACAAAGAAAGAGATTACTGCTTTTCAGAGAAAAGGGGGGTTCTTCCACTCTGGTGGTTCAGTTCATAAAGACACTGAGGGCAAAAGTGACTATCCTCTGAGGCCCAGTGAAGGTGTGAGAATATCCAGTGATATATGTGTGTTTTGGGAGTGGACATAAGGGCAAATAAACACAGGATCAAGTACTCAGGCTTGAAACCAACTGAATATATGATGAGGGAGATGGCAGCAAATGCCAAACACATTCTGGTGGGCTTGTGCTTCAGTGCTGAAAAATCTTCATTTACAATTTGTTCATCTGCATATCCCAGAATCTACAAATACACCACAGTCTCTATCAAACTTCAGTCATTGCCAAAGCAGAAGTTGTCATTTATGATATTCTTGTCTTTCTTGTTTGGTCAAATTTTCATGCTGCAGTAAATCACCTTCCTCTGTGTCCTAAGCATGACGTTGCAGTGAAACTTATGGCACCACCTGCTTAATAAACTGTATTAGAAAATCATTAATCTCTGTTCCCTTTTCCTCACGCAGCTTCTCTTATCTCAGCTGCATATTTAAACCTTACCTATCACTGTGGGAGGGATTTTGGAGGAAGTAGCAAAGATTTCTCACATGAAGTGACCATACGAAGTTTTCCTTCTCACTTCATGAAACCATCAGGGCTCCTCCTTTCCTCCTCCACTGAGGTTAGGTATCGTGTAGTTCAAATTGCAGAGAGGTGTTTAGCTCTGCGTGGGGTCTTTCTCTGTCGTCAGCAGTGGCCGCAGAGCTGTCTCGCAAAGATCTAAGTGGTTCTATGGCTGCAGTAAGGAGGACGGAGCAGCTGTAGTTTAAAACTGCCTAAGAGGTGAAAAATCTGAGAGTCCCATAGAGGCCCCACCATTCTGTACCTTTTGTACAGACTGACCAACTGTTACCTCTTTTTTTGGTTCAATCTTACCTGCTTGGCCACGGTCAGCAAAATACACCTCACGCTGTAAGTGAATGTGTGTCTTTATGGAGGGTTTTTTTTTCAGTTTATGTGCAACTTTGCAGGCCTCTACATCTAGCCGTGCTTCCAGAGATTCTTCTAACTGATGTTTTAATTCAGTTTCAGTTCTTTGCCTCAAAAGGAGCAGGTGAAGAACGTGTATTACAGCTTAGTCTTCTGAATTTGTTAGAAAATAGGCTGTAAACTCTAATGGCAGATGACCCTGTAAGTAGTGCACAGTTACTCTATGCTTAAAAAGCCACTAAATATTTTAACGTTATTAACTTGTAGAAACAAATTCCTGAAAGAACCTGACCAACTATGCCAATAATAGCATGAAAGCGCTATGGCCAAACACAGCATAAAGTTGCTAGAGTGTTTTCCGTGTGACGGTTGCAAACAATTCTTGCCAGATGGGCTGATAATGTAATTAGGAATCGTTGTGTTAAATGAGGCAGTATTTAAATTGCCAACTAATTTTCTTTCTATTAACCATCTTAAAAAAAGAAGAGCTGTTACCCAAGTTATTTCTAGCTGCTAATCTCTAACAAGAAACCTCACACTTCTTTGCACCTTTTTTAAGTTCTGTCTGGCAAATTGCTTTCTGAAAGGGTTTATTATGTGTGGGACAAAATAAAAAAGAAGGGGAGTTAAGAGATTTTACGCATTCAGAGCTTTTTAGATGGCTTGCACTTCTGCAAAGCCAGTACATCATGATGTATGCTAACAGCTCATGAGCCAGTAACGGGATGCTTCCTATTTATAGTCTCTAAATGTGGACGGAAAAAACATTTTTACTTTGTGATAGTTCACTGTGTGGCGGACTCTATGAAGCAGAGTAGGATTATAAACCCTATTTTAAGTGTGTGCGTGGGAGAAATCATGAAAGCACAGCAGGACAAGATTTTGAACGGCATATGCATGTTAGTAATGTGGAACAATCACTGTCTTTATTGGGGAAAGGAGAGGGGAAAAGAAAAGGGTGCTCTTAGGTCAAGTTAAAATCCCAGGGAAGGTATGATCATTTGTAGCTCTCCTGATGAACTCTTACAAAGCCAGCATCTTTGGTCTGCTGCCTTGTGCTAGGGAATTACCAATTACCTATCACAGGGATTTTGATTGAACCCCGGAGTACACATAAGGCTGAATGAGATTGATTATTGTTTTTACAGAGCTAACTGTGCATATTTTATTCCTTTTTTTTTTTTTTTTTTTTTTCTCTGCTTCAGGTTAAGCAGAGATGAAGAACCAAATGCATTTTTTGAATCTCATTTCTTGTGTCCAGTGACAAATTTTTATTGCTCGACTTAAAGGCAGTGTCCAGTGGAAACGGAATTGGGCCCATTGACTTGAAGAGCTATAGTGGATTTTTGCATGGATTAGTCTCTGTATAGGGATGAAGATTATCACTAGCTCAGTGTGGGTTACCCAGGGAATTGCATCAAAAGTAGCAGCACAACAGGTTGCATACAGGTCCTACAGGTCCAGCACACCTGCGAAGGCTAGGTATGCTAAACCATGCAGAGAACTGTTTCAAAGAAATGCATCATGCACTTGTACACTTTGTTTTTGTTTTTGTGTTTTCTGGAAGTCACCAAAAACTCCATCTGACCTCAATCAGGGAAGAAAAGCATTACTAAGTCTGAGCACAGTCAATAGGGTAGTAAAATTTGTCCCTGCTAGTAGATGCTGTTTGCCTCAAAAATTGAATGATTGCCACTTTTATCACTTTTCCTTGAAAATGGGGAGGAAGTGGCTTTCTGAAAGCACTGTGCATAGCTGCAGGTTGTTGATCACCAGGCAGCTAAATGAGGTGTAGCTAATGACTAGTGTTGATGACGTTGCACTGATGCTACTCCCTGTAACGAACAGATGGGGCCGGTGCCTCAACCACAGATAGATGAAGCTTTGCTGAATGAAACAAGATGACAGATCAATAAACAACTATCTTCTTATGTTGAAATACAACAATATTCAGCAATGGAAGCCTTAAAAAATTAAAGACATAGTGGTAAGGTACGTTACTGGGGCAGAACAGTGTGCAGTAAGTACTATTTGATGTTGGCTCTAAATGAAGCATTGGAAGGTTTGAGGGATCCTTGAAATACAGACAAGGAGTTTGATTTCCAGTTGGAATAAATCATTGCAACTATATTTTTTCAGTATCTCATCCCCTTTGGAACAAAATAAAATATTTAAATGCATGGCCCAAGGAGACTTCTGTTTCCTTGTAGACATATTTCACTGCTTTCAGTAAACAGTTTTTGATTTTTTTTTAAGAGCAGAACTTAATGGCGCCTGGATGGAGTGTCAGCTTTCCTGTGTAAGCTGGAATGGCAGAGGTAGATGTACCTGTCTTGCTTACTTTATACCTATGTCTCTTCATTAACTTCATTATTTCATTAAATTCATTAAAGTTCATTAAATTGAACTTGGAATCAACAGTAAAAAGAAAACCCTCTAGGCTTTCCTTTTGTACATTAGAAAGTGAACAGAAAGTATCGTAGTTTTTGATGACTTTTAAGGCTGTGCATCTGATCAGTCAGCGATCTTCGGACAGGTTCTTCTTCACAGCCATATTCAGCTGTGTTGCTCTGGTCCTGGCTTTCGCAAAATCAGACTTCGTCTGACACTTTCTGACAAAATAATGGTGATCACTAAATAATCAGCTCTAAATGACAGGAAATGATTCATTTTAGATGGCTGCAATACATCTAATAAACTGCTTTGCGTGTCTGAAAGCTCTGATTCACGATCCCTGATGGTTCGTGGGGAGGCAGTGCAAGAGGACGCATCTGTATTGGAGTCTGCTGTCTCCATGGCAGAAAGACAGAGGTGGGGAGAGATGTCCACTCTCTGCTGTAACAGTTCACAGCTCGAAGAACTCAGCTGAGCACGGATTTCAGTTTACATCGGCAAGCCAGGCTGCACAATGCAGTGGTGGGTGTGCAGCAGTCGGTGTATTTGGCTGCGTTTCCTAGGGCAGTGAGGCAGGAGTCCCTTGCTGTCCTGTCACTCGCCCGGAGCAGCAGTTTTAAATTGCCACACACTACGTGAATAAAGCAGGCCTTGGTGGTGACAGCAGGAAAGTGGTTCCTAATGAGACGTGAAGGCGCTCAAGAAAATTCAGCCTGAAAAGGTGCAGGGGAGAGCGTGAGAGGTGGCGAATGCCGTTAAGTTATACCCGCCCCAGAAGGATCCGCTCGTCAGTGGCGCTATTGTGGGGACTACAATAAATCTGTGTCCCCCTCGGCTGCCTGCATCTCATTAGACACGAGCAGGCGGCCGCAGAATGTCACCCTCAATAGCGGCTTGTCGTGGGCAAGCTGCCGCGCGCAGGCAGGGCCAGACGCGCTGCCCTGGGGGTTTTGGGGATGGGGGAAGGTCTTTTAGAAGGTCCTTCTGTTAGAAATGTTGATGTGCTCCGCTCTGTGGGCAGGAAGTGATCCCTTTTCTTCAGCGACTTGTAAGTTCTGTGAGGACGGCGTTGTATCCAAGGTGTAGGGGGAAAATAGCCTTCATATACGACGTCTTCACGGCTGGAGTTTTTGTGTGTGGTCGGTTGGGATCTTTTTAAGTCCTCCTCCACGTATGGGGTCATGAATATTACTGAAGCTACAGGCACACCTACATGTGTTTATGCTGCTGATGTACAGTGCCCACTACTCAAACATCACTGACTGCCCTACGGATGCTAATTAATTTAGGCCCCGCAGCAGCCCTTTGAGCAACTTCTGTTGGTTCGCAGAGATGCACACATTGTGCATTGCAAAGCTGCTCTTTGTTATGCATTTTTGAAACACTCCTCTCACAGATAGGAAGAAAAAAGTTCTTTCTTTGTTAGGAACTTGGCAAAATGTTAGAGTTAGACTCTGGTCACTAAAATGTTAGGGTTAGTGAAGTGATAGTCAAAGTCAAATGTTGGACTCAAATCCAAGGCTCGATGGGGGCCACTACAGTGGTTGGTTTGAGCTGGATTCAAACTGTGGTGCCCCAGACCTGGTGTCTTCCTCCCTCATGCAGGAATCACAGTCAGTTTAGGACAATCTGGGACCACTGAACAAGGCAAACATCCCTTTCCAGCCTCTGCTTCTGCCATCTCCCTGGAAGTTACTCTCTGATCTGACAGATTACAGTTTTGTCCTGTTGTTTTGTTGTTATTGTTGTTTTGGGGTTTTGTGGATTTCCTTTTTCTTTTTTTTTGTGGTAATGGTAGGTCAGGAAGCTAATCCGATTTGCTGTACGGCCACATGAGAACTAGAGCTAGAGTTAGTGCCAAAAAGCCATGGGAAGCATCCAGCCAAGAGCAGGGAAAAAAAAAATGCGACCACTGCTTTTGGTAGTAGCGTAGTCTGTGACTGGCACAAGGTATCACTGAGGAACACCCTCAAGCTGCCGCTCCAAGGTGGCTCAAAGCCAGCACTGCTGCTGAAAGCGGTGATCCTGCTGCTGCTGGGAAACTGGGCCAAAGGTGGAAAGAGGAGGAGAAGGGGGTCAATTTGTGTGTGTTTTTTTTTGTTTATTTGTTTTTCCGTTTTTTTCTTTCCCTAGGCAATTTTTGGCCTAAATCACCTTCCCAATTAACTGAAGCAGTGACCCACTTTTAGGCTGCGTCTCAATCGGTGCTTTTCACCGGGCTTAGCAAGGCGTAAAGGCAGGGCAGGCTGCGGTGGATTCCTGGGGCTGGGATTGAGCTGTGCGACGTAGCGCCGCGGCCCAAGCCACCGGGCAGCTTCGCGTTTCCTACAGCTTCTGCTCGCGCTCGGCCCGCTGCACGGAAACCTCATGAGCTCTAACGCAAGCAGGGTTTCAAACAGTGCAATTCGGCGTGCGTCCCAGGGCAGCCGCGCTCCTGAGACACTGGAGTTGGGCCAACAAGAAACTTGACATGGTCATGAGCTCAGCTGCTGCGTGAATGCTGGGGTTGAGGGTTCTCACCCTTCCCTGAACGTGACTGCGTTTCATTACAATCAGCTATTTAAGGGTTGCAGCAGCATAGCTTTCCCAACAGTGACACTATTTATTTTCCACGGCAATATTTAGCTTCATTTTTTAAACAGAAGGTATTTGTTTGTTTGCTTAGCCGAATATGAAAACCACCTCTCCTTTCTTCTGTTTTGGCAGTTAAATATTCTGGTTGACACTGGAAGCAGTAATTTTGCTGTAGCAGGTGCACCTGATGCTGATGTCACCTCCTACTTCAATCCAGAGCTGTAAGTACCTGTTTTGCACACCCTGATGGGGCACGATGTCTTGTCGATTCTGACTACCTGTAAGAGTGGATGGTAAGGCAGTTCTTAGGACTTCTGCGGCATCCTGTGAGAGTGTGGATTTTATTCCCTGAATCACGAGATCGTCCTTCTCCGATGCGGATTCCTGCCTAATTCAGTGAAACTGAATGAAATGATCGTTAGAGCTGGGGAAAAAATAGGAAGAGAGCAGGCTAAAAATCAAATTCAGCTGGTGTGGAACACGTGTAAGCCAATTCCATATTGATAGTCTTAAAAAAAGTTTAAATTCATTTTATTTTTGTTTTAAAGTAAATAATTAAAAAGCATTATTTGATTTTGTTACTTGAGAAAAAAAAATTGTTCAAAAGCAATACCAGTCATTCTTAAACTAATTGCTGTTTAGTCTGGTCAATGACCTCCATTAGTCAGCAACCCGGGCAAGATCCTGTGCTATATCTAGGTGTTTATATTATCTGAATTACTGGCTTTGGTGCCTGCTATGCACAAGATTTTCTGTGTTCAACATGAACTGTGATTAGTCACAATGAAACACAACTTTTCTTACCTGAATCATTCTCCCTTCTTTCTACTTTCCTTTCTGCCTTCTCTAGTTTCAGTTGTTTTAGGTAAAATTTCTTCAATGAAGTGAAGTGTCTGTTTTTCATTGATGTGTATGGATAAAGATATGTAGAGGATTGAGAGACGGGAGAGCACTGCCATTCTTATTACCTCTTTATATATTTTAACATGGGCTTTGTCTTTATTTTTTTTCTGATGAGATGCACCAAGAATGGAAGAAAAGCCGTTAAAAGACAGGCTTTTTAGTGTAGCCTAACACCTGTCCAGTATTCACATGCTAATGGGGGTGCCTCATAACTCCCTCAGAGATGACATAGGCCTGAAAAGTCCAGAATTTGCATTTGAAGACTATTTATGCTTGTCTGCAGAGTTTTACATGTCAACTATCCCTTTCCAAAGATAATGCCTATGAGAAAACTTAGTTGCCAGCAAACTCAAAGTACCATTTTCCTTCTCCCTTTTCTCTTCAGTAGCATTCTTTTGTCTGTAAAGCTGGAGCTGAGAAAGGCTGTGCAAATCCCTCGGAGGTTACAGTCTCCTACCAGTGTTCTCAGTGTGCAGTTGTGTTTTGAAAACTTTGACATGAAATTAACAATGAAAACTTGAAATTTAGGCCCTGAGATTTTAAGAGTGCTTTATCAAAGGATTCAGCAGAACTCAAGTAATAATAACCAAGAGAAGCAATTGTTGGTTTGGGGTGGACTGATGGAGAACTGGGATATGCTCAGAATAAAGTGAAGCATGCATGAACCTGTCTGCATCCTACTTCTGTGTCAAATCCTTGAAGCATAATTGTCATCTAGGAAAGATCTTGACCCCTCCAAAATCGATGAGTGCAGGAATGTCACCCACTGAGATCAGCTATGGCTTCATCCAGCCAAATTCCGTAAACCTCCAAGGATGGTGAATCCATGATCTTTCTGGGCAGTGTGTTTCAGCGCTACAGCGCTCTCTGGTGAGAAGACATTTCCTCATGTCCAGCCTAAACACTCTAAAGGGTGATTTGTGGATGTTTACCTTTGTTTTATTGTGGCACAACCGAGACAAATGTGGTTCTGTCATCTTTGTAACTGCCATCAAGTTCTTGTAGATTATTATTACATCTCTTGTTAACATCTTGTTTGCAAAACTGAAGCTGAGCTCCTGTCAGCCTCTTCTCACAGATCCTGACCTATTTCATAGCTCTTTGCTGTGTTTCTCTTCACTGCTTTTGAACTGAGTTCTTACAAGTGGGCACAAAACTTCAGGTGCTGAGCAGAGGAGAGTACTAATTTCCCTGGATACATTATCCATGGCGCTACAAATGCAGCCCACATTAAGGTTTACTGTATGTATAGAGCAAGTACTCTGTTGGCTCTTATTCAGTGTGGAGTCTACCATAACTGCAAGTTATTTCAGTTTCTTTCCAACCTGTCCTAGAGCATGGAGTTCCACATCAGCTGCATAGTCCTATGCTTCTTGCTAAATTATATGAGATTACCTATGAGATTATGTTTGGTCCAATCCTCCGTTTTTTCAAGGTCCCTCTAGAATGAAGCTTTGCCATTCAGCATGTCAACCATGACACTTAACTTGGTGTCCTGGGCAAGTCTTCTGAGGGTGCAGACTGTCCATCCTCCAGGCTGTTGAAGATGTTGAACAATTTTCTCTCTGGTAACTATGCCTGAGGCACTCTGCTTATTTCCACCTCAACACTGAGTTTCATTGCTGTCCTTTGAGTCCAGTGGCCCAGCCAATTTCCAACCTACCCAGCAGTCTGTTCTTCCGACCCCCACATCCTCAGCTTCCAAGTGGGAGTGCTGCAGCGGATGATGTTAAAAGCCTTACGAAAGCTGGGGTGTTCTGCAGTTCCTTGCCCGTCATGCATCTAGCCCATCTCTTGTAGATTGAGTCTTGACAAGGATTATTTGCCTGGGAAAATCCTTGCTTTGTCTTCCTAATAAACTTCCATCCTTTGCATGCTTGGGAACAGATTTATTCTCTGTGGTTATACCTGAGCTGAGGTGAATCTGAGCAGCCTGTAAAAAGGGTCCTTGGACTCTTTTTTTTTAGGGGGGGGGGCAGTGGGCCCAATGATAGCTTTTCCCCAGTAGTCAGGGATGTCCCCCAATTGCCATGACTTTGCATAGATGATAGACAGGACCTTGCTATGACATTGGCCAGCTCTGTAAAATAACTTAAGAATGATCATTACCCATGTGTAGATGAGATGAAATGCGCTACACTTTTCCTCTGTGGTATGTGGAATACTCATAAACATGTCTCTTCTCATTTGGTAAGAATTCCCGCAGTTTCTCTGCCATCGTCATGAAGTGTTTTCATATCAAGGTCATAAACTGCAAATTGAAAGCAAGACCAAAAAAGGATTAGTAATTTGTTAAAGTAATAGAACTGTTAGGGCAGGATTATAGATGTTTCCTTATTAGAATATTAATATTGTGTTAGCGAAACACAGTGATGAGTCTGAATTTCCTGATTGTTGAGCTGTTAGGTTAATTTTAACTCAAATTATAGTAAATTACATGCATGATTGATTTTGGACTGAAATTGAGAAGTTTTTGCACAATAAAGATGTCAGTCGTTTCAGAGTCTCAAGAAAGATGGAGAGGGTGGATTACTGAGAGAGTGCCCTTCCTGTGCAGTTTAGGGATAGAAAAAACAGTTGATTAAATGATGTGGTATATGATGCTTTTATATCATATAACTCCATTGTTTAATTATCTGAGTCTTTGTGCACAAACCAAATAAAACTATTGTCATGTCTTTAATGTCAGTGGCCATATGTCTTTGTTCGCAATTAATTCATTACTTGGATTTGTTAGTTACTCTGACAAAATTTTGCTGTGAAAAGTTCTACGATCATCACATCTGCTGTGATGATCATGGCCTATAAGTTACCATCCTATGTAAGGTTTTCAGTAATGGCATATTTTTCTTTTTAAACTGAAAAGAAAAAAATCATAGTTTCTGTTTCTCAAACTGTTAAAAATAACGAGTAGTTTTTGTTGTATGTGCAGTTTATGATATAAAACTTATTTGAAATGATGTGTAAAGTTGTTTTTATACTTGAAACTAAATAATATTTGATGGTGCAAGTATGTGAATGAAAGAAATACAGGCTTGATTTCAAGCAACAGTAGTATTTCAATGTAAATACTACTGCCTCATGAGCAAGTTTCAAGAACAATCTGCAGTTGATCATTCTGTGAGATGACAGAGTAAAAAATGAGAATAATTTTTTAATTATGGATAATAAACTGAGATAATATTTTTGTTTGCTCATACAAACTTTATTGTAAGTTCTTGTTTGCAGTATGTTCATGCAAATTCCTTGTGGTTCACTGTAGAGTTATTTTTCTTCGGGGTGAATAGTAAAATTGTTGCAAAGCCCCTGCAAATTAGGTGGGACTTCTTGGTTAAAAATCAGTAATTTATGTTGTGGAATAGTATTCAAACAACTAGGTATTTGGCCTTGAATTACTTCATGTTGTCTATCATTACGAAGATGACCAAAACTTCAGCTTTTTTAAGTCTATCACTATTTTCCCTCTTCACCACTGCCATCTATGCAGACACTGATTTGCTGCTCTGAAAAATCTGGCGTGCTGTTTTCTTGTAGAGCGGCAACTGAGCGGGGAGAGGGTGGAATTAAGAAGGAAGTCAGGTGTTTGGTGGGGTCACTATTAAGCAGGACTTTCTGCATAGGGGATTTACTGTTCCCGTGCAGAATTTCCTTCGAATGCAGAATGGTATTAGAAATAACATTATGCCTGTGTTCAGGTATGAAGGAGTAACTGAGTGAGAAAATCAACCTGCTGCTAGTTATCTCCCCTGTGGTTTGAGAGGTTTGAGGTTTAAGAACCGCTGGAAGGTAGTGACCAGTAAGGAGAGAGAGAAAGGATTAGTGGTACTAGTGCACTGTAATCTCTTAGACCCTTTGATTTTCCTGCGGCATAGGTACACTCTTTCCTGCAAGAAGAGTAAAATTGCATATTTCCTTATCATCACCAAATCATCTTGTTTAGATTTTTTTTTATTATTTTTGTGCTGTGTGTTTATGTTTTGGAACACTTAGGCCATAAATTAGAACAAGTCTCTAGTTTTGACCTCTAAAGAAGTTTTCTTTTGGATTGGTCAGGTGGACAAACATGTGCTGATTACAGTCGAGAAGATGGAGCAGGAAATGCTGTTTCTGCAAAACAGAATATAATTACTGCCACGCGAATCATGTGAGATCCTTTCCCATACCAGAAATTCCACTTCTTGAAGTAAATAACGAGGTCTGGTTTAGACAGGACTTTTTGTGTGCTTGATGACTGTCATCCTACCCATTTCTCCAGATGGAGAAGCTGAGGCACAGAGGGTGAGGAAGAGGCTGATCCTGCCTTTCTACAGCTCACAGCAGTACTGGGAGCTGAACCCAGTCTTTCCATGTGCTCTTTCAGAGCACATGGTGCTGTTAGCACCAACAGAAGAGCTTTGTGCCGCTTCTCTTTCTATTCATGCAGAGCTTGTAATTCCCAGATTTGCTTCACTTTATTCTCCCAGCTTTCCCCTTTTTCTCTCATTTTAGATGTTTCTTCTTCTGTTGAACATTCAGGCAATTTTCTTCATGAACAGCCCTGTATTTTCCCTTCCTTTCTGCTGTCCCCTCAGTTTCTCTTATGTAGCTAATTATTCAGGCTCTATTTGAATTATAAAATGTACTGTCAGACCTTGTCTTAGTATCACAGTGGTGCTCTGAAGACTCAGACTGAGCAGCAGTGTCGCTGGGTCTAGGTGTCATACCAATGCAGTCTTTTGCAGAAAATTCAAAGGGCAATAGCAAAAGCAGTGACTGGTCCAAATAATACCAGTATCTCCATAATACATTCATTTTGAAATATAATCTGTGTGGCCTGTTGCCTCATTTGTTTCTGCTGTCTTAGAAGCTTTTAAGATGCTGAACCCATGAATCCCTTGAAGGGTTAGGTGTTGGAAATATCAAGAACTAATTAGGAAAGCAGCCTGGTCTTTCATTCTTTATCTCCCCCACCACTGCATCTAGAAAGAGGATCACTTGGCATAATAGCTTATATGGCCTAACTGTTGAGTCAAAGTGTGTTCAAATAAGTTGAAGTTGTCCATATTGCCACTGAAAGATTATCAGTCCCGTAATAGGCATTATCACAGTAACTTTAATCTGGTGAGCTCAGGTGGAGGTGAGCGAAGCCTCCTCAGTGTGTGCTCTAGGATGAGCTGGCTCTCTGAGTCAGTCCCTGTCAGCAGGCTTGTATCGCCTGTGCTCTAACTTCACGTCTCCATGGCTGTTCCTGTGAAAGCAGCTCTTGGGTTAAAACTGGCTGCGTAAATCTTCCTGCACTGCACTTGTATGGTTTTACCCACGTGTAAAAGATGTTATTATGAAACTACTTTAACCTGCTGTTTTAAAATTTTACTTTTACAAAGGCTATCAAGCTACGAGCCTGTTCAGATGAACCAATCATGCTCATTTGTCTATTTAAAAGGAGGAACTGTGTGCCAAGTGATGTGACCCAAGTTAGTTTGCAAGGAATGTAGAAGTTTTGGAGTGGTACACATGCAAGAGAATTGATATGTTTATACTACAGATTTTAAAATTAAAAAATCTATGGATTACTTTTTCTAATGTTTTTATTAAGCTTTCCACACAGCATTCCCTTTAGTGTGCCATACTTAATTGCTTTTTTGCTTTTGCTGCTCTGATCCATTGGGAACTTTTCCTTTCCTTCTACCAGTTTGTTCACAATCATCCTACAGTCATTTGTTTCCTGTATCCAAATCTACTTCACTATAGACAAACTGAACTGCAGATTGATAAGACATGTATTAGTGCTGTTGCTCACAATAGCAGTCCAGTTCACACAACATGCAATTTTAATAATATCAATGAGGTGTTACTCTAAGCTGTTCAATTAGCTTGGCATTTCAGTATCAGATGTGAATTCAGAAGCTTTTCAGTTCCTTAGCATCTCTTACTACATTCGATTCCCATTGTAACAGGAGCTGAGTCAAGGATGCATTGTAGTAGATGGCATAGTACTACAGATTTAAAAAAAAAAGACATATATTGTGAAGATTTGAGGATCTGAGTCATTGATATCTTCAGAGTCAAAACAGGGCTCAAGATTTTTTATTATCCTTTTTTTGCTCCTCTTACAATCTTTCCAACTGCGTCTGTGAGTATATGGGATTGACTTTGTGGGCTTCACTGTTTTTCCTATGCAGGGAAAATAAAGATTGAACAGTACTTGATTGTCTTGCATTGCAAATGAACAGCTCATGCATGAGTGTGTCTTTTCCTTTTAAAGGTCAAGTACATATAAGTCTCAAGGAATTGATGTCACAGTTAAGTACACTCAAGGAAGCTGGACTGGGACGCTAGGTACAGATGTCATTACAATCCCGAAAGGAATCAATGGCAGCTACACTATCAACATTGCTACCATTTTTGAATCGGAGAATTTCTTCTTGCCAGGGGTTAAATGGCAGGGGATTCTTGGTCTTGCCTATGATGCCTTAGCCAAGGTAAGTCATCCTTTCCCCAGCTTTCGTTTTTCACAATGACAATAATAGAAATCTAAATTTTAAGATAAAGAAAACAAATGATCTGTCACTGTTGGACTTTTCCCTTCCAATCGCTCTTCACTAAGGATCTTTTCTGTTTTGATAAATTCAAGAAAGAAAAAAAAAGGGGGGGGGGGTGAAAAAAAAAGGGGGGGTGAAAGAAAAAAAAGGTTGTGAGGATACAGTAGTCCCAGATGAGATGCTCCAGTTCTAGCTCATCTGGAATGAATAAGCTTTTATATAGCTCTTCAGAGTACCAAAGCATAGGAGTAAAGGTTACCAGACTTCTGTTACATGTGTGCAGGGAATTTATTAGGGCTCTAAAGAGCTCCCTCAAGACTTGTCAAAGGACTGATGAACTTATCTGGCAAGTCCCTGGCAGCTCATTCTACAACATTCTTCGTACATATAATAAAAGTTGAGATTGAGAGCACATGAGGATAATTTCAGAACAAATATCAACCATGATGTTTTCATGAACATATAATGAAACGTATCTGTTCTTAGGAAGGTAGCAAATTCAGATAAGTTAAAACTTAAAATTCATAATCTAAAAATAACTTATTGTCTAAAACTAAAAATGCGACTGGAAGCCATGTAGTTGTTGCTCTCAACCTATGTAATAACTGTTTAAAAAATCCATAAACTGAGACATATGCAGGTAGAACAAGCAATTCAATACTGTCTCCTTACTCTAGAGTTAAAACGCTGTAATGAAGAACTGTGTGATCATTGTATTGACTCCTGCCTTACTTGCTGTCATGCATTGTCAGAGAATTGCTGCTTATCAAGTTCTGGTTCTGGCAGACAGTGGCATTTATTTTTCTCTTTTTTCTGAAAACTGAAGTGTTCTTAGCTTCTGATGCTGCTTAGTACTTTGTGTATTAAGAGCACTTAGCAAACTAACCAGTGTCTCTACACATCACAAGATATATCTGCACAGAAATCTGAATGCCAAAGGAATCATAATACTTTAATAACTGCAAAGGCAAGCATGGCATATGCTGTCGGAGAGAACCTTGTTAGCAAATATGGTCAATTGAAGTGGGCATGCTTTTATATTATGTCTTTTAAAAGAAGGAAGAGGAAATAAGTGCTGTTGAATACCAAGTTTATTAAAATATTCTATGTTAAAAGTTGAAAATCATCCCTATAAAATTCTGCCTTTTAATCATAGAAAGGTGTAAGGGGAATTTTTTCGCTGGTCTGATAACCCAAAGCTGTTTCCAAGCAGCTGCATTCTTGGCAGAAGTTTCTGCCTGAACTACCTGTAACTTGTAAGCTGTAATCAGAAAATACTGTGGGGATTTCTGTGGCAGTGATCAAGAATAAAAATATTTAAAAAAACAAAATAAGAAATGATGAATTTTTTATAACATTGTATTTATGATCATTATCATTTCATTTTGAGAAATTCAGTTTACTCCTACAAAGTGGTCTTGTTTGAATGATTTACTTTTTTTTGTTTTGTTTTGTTTTTCAACATCCTCAAGCCTTCAAGTTCTGTGGAGACGTTCTTTGATTCTCTTGTGAGCCAGGCAAAGATCCCCAACGTCTTCTCCTTGCAGATGTGTGGTGCTGGACTCCCTGTTTCTGGAAGTGGTACCAACGGAGGTAGTCTTGTGGGTATCTGTCCATCTCAGAGGGAAAATGTATATTTGTTACTCTCCCCTATTACTAACGTACTTTTTCCAAATTTAGTATTGGATATATTAAATGCTTTTTAATTTTAAGGAAAAGTTCAGCATTTATGCAAAATTCAGTTCGCCTATTTGTCCTTTTTCTTTTTTTCCTCTTAAGTCGAAGTACATTTCTGCATTTAAAGTTTGATTTTGACTTTAATAAAAAATGAAATGTTGTGGTGAATGCTCATACCTGATGTGATTCCTTCAGGACAGATTCTACAATCTTCCTCAAACTGAGCAGTGTTTTACTGAATTACTCGGCTTGTTCAAATGTATAAAAATACAACAATACATTTCTTACATGAGGTAGAAGGGAAAGGAGAATCAAGACTCTTCTCCCTCTCTCTCTCTCTCTTTTTTTTTTTTTTTTTTTTAGGGAATATACCAAAGGAAAGTGTGTGAAAACTAAATCTTCCAAATCTTCCTCTTGTTATTAGGAGAGTTATTGCATCAGTTTTAGTGAAACCAAGAATTGGCCTGCATTTCTCTGGGACCATCATTTTGCTTTTTGAATTTTGCTGAAATAAGCGTATCAGCCCAGGGAGTTAATCACAAATAATTGTTTTGATGTAAATTCACATACCACTGTAAATGTTGACATACCTGAGAGAGACAAAGCCCGGGTGCATACTCATTTATGTTACTTCAGGTTAGCTCAGTTCAAAACCTCAAAGTCTGCTAGTCTAATATATTCCCAATCAGGTTAATGTATATTTTGATAGAAGATAATACTAGTTGCAATATTATAGCCATATTCCAATTTGATTATGTTTAAGAAAAATAAATTGTTGTCAAGCAGTAATAAAGTTTTCTTTGAACTCAAAAGGTGGATTTTTCATGTGAAGATTTAATATTATATCCTATTTTTACATATTGCTTAGATTAAGACACTGAAGATGCTCTTAATTTTAAACAATGGAATTTTCATAAGAAAATTAGTTTGAGTTTGTAGAAGATACTGGTGATATGGCTCAATATGGGAATTCTGGTTTACTGAGGCAAGAATCTTTTAACATCTAGATATTTCATATATTTGCAAAATACATATCACTTTATTATTGTCTGCAAAACCCTTACAAATGATGCTAAATTAAGATTTTAAAGCCTTGTGCATTGCAGTTAGGATTTTTTAAATATATTTTTTATAGTCAACCCAGAGCTAAACATCCTGGATTTTAAAGCATGTATATTCCCTTCTCTTTTTTCCTCAGGTTCTGGGTGGAATTGAACCAAGTCTGTACACGGGTGATATTTGGTATACACCTATCAAAGAGGAGTGGTACTATCAGGTTGAAATTCTCAAGCTGGAGGTTGGAGGACAGAATCTCAACTTGGACTGCAGAGAGGTATTTGCAGAAATTAAATTTTAAATATATATAAAACATATAAAACACAAATTTGCTTAAGACAAGTACTTAATCAGTTTTGTCTTTGCAAGCGGATGTGTATTGCAGTCTCTTCTGAGATTAAGGATGCATGATATCTTTTAAGAGAAATTAACAAGCATATCAAATGTAGAGTATACATCAAACATGCTAAAATTGTTTCAAACAGGACTTCCAAGTTGTCAGTAATATTTGTAGCCTAGTCTATAATTTATTGAAATTGCTAACGGAGCAGTCCACTGAGAATGGGAGTGTTGTGGTCTGGAAAATCTCACCATCTAGACCAGTGTGTGCTGTAACAAAACGGTCCATACACTGAAGGTTGTATATTCCTTAGGTGAGAGAGCAGTCTTCAAATAAATATAACTTACGACTGCCTGTTACAAAGTAAAATCGACTGAACGTGGAACAATACTTGTTCAACCAAGAGAAGGGAAGGTTTAGGGATAAAACACATGGATATTTCTAAGCAGATAATTCATGATGGCTTTTGACAGGTGCCATCCAGGGGAGCTTCCTTAAGCTTCCCATTCCATCCTTCTTTTTTTCGTAATGCATTTTTGCTCTTTTCTATCTTGCTAATTATTATTCTTTATGGATGTGTTTATTATTTTTATTGAGAATAATGTTCTGTTATCACTGGATCAACCTAGTGAAACTGGAAACTTATTTTTATTCCTAAACTTTTTTTTTTTTCTGAAGGATGTGTATATATGTATGTGTTTTGTTTGTTTTACTATTTCTCATTGCTGTTCATGTTTTAATACTGTAATTTTCATGCTTTGTTTGCAATAGACATCTTAAAATATCTTATGCCTGTTTTTGTAGCTGGAAATCTGTGCAGGATGATAATTTTGAAGTTCTTAAAGTCTGTAAAGTACAGACTGAGTGAAATTAATGATAAAATCTTACATATGCATAAATATATATTATATTTCCATACAAAATATGGATATCATATTTCTATATAAAATATTTAAAATCATTCATATCCTCTTTGTGTTTAATAAGCAAAATGTAGTCTATTTAAATAGCTATTTCTATCTTCATTATAGTGTTCAGAAAGCACAACTTAGTGATAGGCCTTTGGCATGTTTTTGTGTTTGCTTTTTTCTTGCCTTAAAAAACAGTCAGCATATTTTGAAGAGAAGTCATGATAATAATGGTTAAATACTTACTATTTCAAAAAAAAAACCCAAAATGTATTAGCATAGGGTGCTAGCCAGTGGTATGCAAGACCTCATTGCTCTCCTACGCAGAGATCTTCCAACACAAGTGTAGCAGAAGAGCGATTAGGGGCTTGCAGAAGGTACTGTTCACTACACAGAACGCTGAACTGTTCGCCCTCTCTTTTCTTAATCATCTTTGAGCAAATGGAAAGGGTTTTTTTTTTGTTACAGTGACCAGAGACTACTCCTTTCCTTGGAAGGGAAAAGTGTCAGTGCCAGGAATTTTTCCAGTATTACACTGCAGCTGTGGCCTTGATCCTGTCAGACCAGGGCTGAGAGAAGCATTGAGCTGCCAATACTGCACATTGCACAGGGGCACTGTTAAATATTAACCAGGAACACTCAGAAGGCAAGAAGTTACTGTAAACGACATGAAAAATTAAGTGGCATTTAATCACTGAGTAGTACTGCTACTCCAGAAATTTATACATTTAGTATGTAAATGTGTGGTCCTCTTGGCTTTGCCTTCTACGTATATTTTTCCAAGGGAGCTTCTCAGGGATGCTGGTGATTGTGTATTTATGGCATATTAAAACTGGATTCTGTTTACAAGTTCTTAAAAAAAAAAAAAAAAAGAATAGTGATGGGGCCACAATGCCTTGATATGTCTCTCCACACTTTAGAAATATTTCTGAGTGCACAATAAATGGTAGGTGGTTCCTAGCGGTGCTTTTCTAATTTGCATCTCTTTCAGGAGTGCTACAGCGTAGCTTCTTTCAAAAAGAAAATAACTGTCAGAGTTACTTCTCTGCTTTTATTTTCAGAGTTACTTCTCTGCTTTTATTTTTATTGCACTAAAGATACTCCATATGACCTGATAACATCTAAACTGATAGATATTAAATTGACCTTTTCCTAATGAGTTTATGCTGTATGTTTCCTTGTTTCTTTTGATTATGCCATAAACACGTCACTGTTGAGTTATATTGATCCTATCACCTAAACTGATAACAAAAGCAGTTAAGGCAAATAGCTGCCATGGCTACTTGACTTTTCTTTACAATTAGTCATTGTTTTTAAAGTATTCTTGAAAAATATTTGCCTTATAAAATATTTATTCCTTATAAAATGTACCAGAAGTTCAAAGATATCTCTTAATATGAGATGTGGGCTTTTAATAACGAAAAAATGTCTGTAGTGGGGTAGGGTTTTTTTCTTTATTTTTAGTATAGCTTTTGAGGCAGCAACATTTAGATTGGCCAATTTCTTTATAGGTGCCTTTGCCTGTATTTTGGTGGCTTATAGAAGCAGAGAGAGAAAGGTGTGGCATTTGACGTTTGTACTCTGAGTCAGTGCCAAATATGACATATAGTAAGGGCTAATGTTCCCTGACTTTTTTTTTTCGTATATACTTGGGTGGCTATAAGCTGGCTGCTGTATTATATTTAAAGTAGAGCAAGTCGTTCTTATAGCAGAGGCTTTGGTTCAGGACTTGGGCATACCTGTAAGCAACATCCATCAGTGGACTTAATATGCGTTCCACCATGAGAACGCATGCCCAAGGTGCATGTGAGGTTAGGAGGATTAGCTGCACCTCTGAGGGAGACCTTGCTTTTCTTCCTTTTACAAGAGGTTGAGAATGTACGTGCCTGGTGTTTTCAGTAGCTCTGGTGACATGCTGTAACTTCTCGAGCAATGCAGATAAACTCATTCATTTGTCCAGGCTATGTCTTTCTTCAGCTCCTGGATTTCATTTGAAGGTCAGCAACTGAGAGTTCTGCCGAGTGGTGTGACTTACAGGTTTGTGAAGGCTGCTGCTGAAAACGGGCTACCTGCCCGTTGTGAAACAGTTCAAGATGCATTACATTAACTACTGTGTGTATGATTTCGCTCATTTTTTCTCCCCCTCTCAGTATAATGCAGATAAGGCAATAGTAGACAGTGGTACCACCCTCCTTCGGCTACCGCAGAAAGTCTTCAGCGCTGTTGTGCAAGCCATAGTTCACACGTCTCTGGTAAGCTGTGATTAAACTTGCTTGAAATCTTAAATTCCTATTACATAATCATATGATCTTTGAAAAGGAGGGTCATCTTTTCTCCCACGTTCTAAGTCATAGGGTTTTGATCTGAGGAGGACTGAGGTTTTTCTTCATCTAGCCCTGTTGCTAAGAACTGACTGATTGTCTTTGGTAGAAGTGGAAAAGGGAAGAGGAGGTGGTAGAAGGGAGGGTCATGCATAGACAAGAGCAACCTGTATGAAAATGAGTCAAAACTAGTGTAAAAATGGAGTATTTTGTTCTAAGTATTTCAGAAATACAGACATGATCCCTATCCCTTCAATTCAAAGTGTTTAGAATGCAAAATTCAGCCCTTTAATTCAAAACTGAGTAAATTTGATACTGCAAGCAGTTACTTTATGGATAAAACGCTTATTGTTACATAGAATGCATGTCATTCATTAGGATTATTCATATCAATAAAGCTTCTTTTGGCCTTCATTATTGAATTATTTATGTTTGAAAGCTTCTTTCTTTAGAAACAGTGTGGGTTTCAGAAATAGGGCATGGGGATAGTGCATTTCTCTGTGTGCAGATTAGCTGACGTTACATTTTCTAGGTTACAACTGTTCATAAATTTTGATTGAATGCAGTGAGCAGCATAGAGAAAGGTGAAGATGAAAAATAAATCCTAGGTAATTCAACAAGAACAATTCTAATAGTTTTGTCATGGCTTCACAAATGGGCTGTTGTAGTTTTTACAAACCACCGGGGACAGCAGTAACTGGGCTATTGGCTGGTTGCCCAAAAGGCAGAGTATTTGCCTGTACGTTTGTAGATCAAGACTTAATCCTTTCTTTACTTGATGGAGAGCAGAGGGGCAGCATGAAGTGCTCTTTACAACCTGCAGATGTCCACTATCTAAAATGAGAATGCCAATTATCTTATGTAATTCAGTCTCACTGGTTGAAAAGTTCTACTCTTTGTAAAGCACTTCAGTATCAATTCCAGTCGATGGCTGGGGGAGAAATGAAAGAAGCTTAACCAGGAGCTCCTGTAATGTGCATTCTCCTATGAAGTGGGTCACGGCAGTCCAAGCTCCTCTCTGGTTTTGGTCAGGAAGACATCTGAACTAGGGCCTTCCGGATGCCAAGTAAGCAGTCAGCCCACCAATCAATAAGATACTAGATAGGAAGCACTCACCCATTCTGCTTAATGATTTTTGCTCTTCCTATTAAAAATGTATAAACTAACTTTTCTGTTTTATTTTTTTTTAATCTGCAAAGCCTTGCTATTGTACTCCTTTCCCCTTCACACACATCAGAAGTTATTTACACACCTCTAAGCATTATTGATATTCAACTAAATAAGAAAGTAGTTAGCTGTAAGGATGTAAGGATTTGATTTTGACACTGTAAAAGTGATGTCTGGTAAAAAGGCTATTTTCAGCAGTTGTGCTACAGCATTACAGTGACACTCTCAGCACTCTGTACTCCTGCCAAGCTATGCATCCTTGCAGCTTAAAATCAGGAGGCTCTGGTTAGCCATGCTTCTCTGATGGCAGCAGAACCAGGTTAACAAGTTCTTGCTCTCAGATGCTCGTTATGAGCTTCCCAGCAAGGTGTTATTGCCCCCTCAGGTGTATTGGCACAATTGCAGGTGTAGTGCGCCTTTATTACACTATCTAAAGAAAAAAGGTCTTTGAAAAAAGACTCTGAGCTTTATGGTCATTAATATATTGTGCTGATTTTTGTTTGCTTTGTTTTGTTTTCTAATCCAACTGATTTGGATGGAAGTCCGTTAGGGAGCAGCTTTAGATGCAGTTTTGATCTTGTTTGATGTTGACAGGTCTGGAGAAGGATGATTTTGGCACGTGGGCAGAGATGAGCCATAGTAGGATAGCAGCTACAACACTTTGAGGCGAAATCAGAGCAGTGTCTCTATGCACAGCATTAAATTAATGCTAAGTTAGTAAGCGCAGTTGGAGTAATAAGCATTAGTAGGCATAGCTGGAGAAGGAAAGTCTCACATAGACCTAAAACTTCTCTTTTAATAAACTTTTAGGTAGCATAAAGCACGCACACTTTTGTTTGGGTTACAAAAGTAAGGCAAAGAAATGCAACATAATAAAGAGTCTTTCTGGGAAATCAAAGCAGGCATTTAAAGTGGAGCACTCCCTAGTCTTTGCCAGCCCAACCTGGGTGCTATCTTGCAGCTCTTCTCAAATTGCAAGCTCTCTTTTCCAAGTGAGGAGGACTATGTTTTTCAGCAGGTCTGGCGTGGGATTCCGTCCTGAGGGACCAAGCGTTCAGTCTCATGCCAAGAGATGTATGTCCGTATGCATCTAGAATTAAGCATAAAAGCAGTCTGTCGCAGAGCTGCACTGTGTGTTTAAACATGTGTATGCATGTTGGCCCAAGAACGGAGATTAGCATCCTGAAGTACAAAATCTGTAATGCTGTGCAGCCTTCATGTAACTAATTTATGAGTAGATATTTATAAAGTATCATAATTAAATGTACATGAGAGGAGTAGAGGGGCTGGATTCCTTATTTTTCACCAGAATGGGGTACTTTGGCTCTATAATGTCAGAACAAAGTATTGCCCTGTATGTTGCTTCACATGGAAATAGGAACCAGCACAAATATTGCACTTGCATAAGGAAGTGTGTTCCTCCAACCTGGCAGCACATCAACTTTGTGTTCTTCAGGGAGCATGAGCATAAGACAGGATGTTTGTCTTAGGTAAAGAACCTCGGCAGGGGTTTATTGTTTGTATTGTTAGTGCCATGGATATACTAAGAAACACTGTTAATCAACTTTATTTCCAAAGCATGTCAAGTTATACTGGTAGTGAGTGGCAATGCAGCAAGAGGGTCAAAAGTGGGTGTTTCTTTCCACTGGCTGTAGCAGACCTCGGTAGCAGCCTCCAGAAGCTTTTGGCTTAGACCTTAGCCTCAAAACCCTAAAGTTGACTGAGGAAACAATGTGGCCGTTAAATGTTCATGTGGTTCATATCTCATTCCATGCTTCTAAAGTTTCTGCTTCTTTAAAAATGTTGATGTTTGGTCACAGCTGTTTAAAGATAAGGCCTAGCCCTAGCTGTAATGTTAGCTCAAGAAGGTCATACAGGTTTATAGGGGAGGTAAACTTCTGTCTCATTACTTCCCCATTACTACCCTCGTTACCTGGGAAGGGAGAGCTGAAATTTGTTAGTCAGCTTTTACCTCTTCTTCCTTCTTCCAACCCATAATGCGTTATCAGGCACCCTGATTTGCGTTTGGGGTTTTTGCTTTTTTTAGTCTTTGTCAGACTCACATTCACACCTGAATTTCTCTATGGGAAGCAAAAGTATCAAATATGGTCAGTGATCATTTACAAAAACCTATCAAAATGCATGTAATCTTTATGTACCATGCTTTTTCATAGGTACAAGAATTCTCTTCTGGTTTCTGGACTGGTTCACAGCTTGCATGCTGGGATAAAACGGAAAGACCATGGTCCTTATTTCCCAAACTATCCATTTACCTGAGGGATGAAAATGCCAGCAGGTCATTTCGGATTTCCATCCTACCACAGGTCTCAACTTTCTTTGTTTTTGCAGTTATGTGTTTATTTTTACTATGCTCTCACAAAATAGGAGCTATTTTAAGCAATAATAGAGAATTTGCTTATGTCTGGATGTGAAGGAAAAAAGTTTAATGATCAATCTTTGCATGGGAAAAGTGGCAAAGAAACTTGTGTGCTAAAGAAGTTCTGACATCTGAAAGCAAAAAGAAAAACAGAATCTCATTTAAGTGCAATCTGTTCAGTGCTGAATGAATTCTTCAGGCTATCAGGAAAAACTGTTTTTGTTTTTCTTGAAGTTTTAGCTACATGAGATGTTGATACACAGTGTCTCTGCTCATTTTGCTCTTCTCATGAAATTGTTTTGTTTTCATGGTACTGTAAATTGGAGCACTTTTCCTGAAAATGACACTCTTGGCAATGAGGCTGTTTGGGCTCTTCACCAGCCTCTATAACTTGGTGTTTTTTTTTCTTTTATTAATATTCCACCCCAGCTTTTATAATATAATGTGCTATTTTCATTTCTGCTTTTTGGCGCTTTTTTCTCCCCAATGTAGGTTGCAATATAGGCAACCTATTACAGTCTTTTTACCTCAGGGCAGGAGCAAAGTAGAGCATGAACTTCTTAAGTACATTTTAACTTGAAATATAGTAAAACCTTATGATAAGCTTTTTCTGTATTGATTGTATAGTTCTCAACCTTTCTTCTTCTCTGAGGAGAAAAGGGGTAAAATGTGACTTGAATTTATGAACCTAGAACCTTAAAGATGATACTGAATGTTCTCTGCATCCATTGTATCCTGATTTTTTTTTAATATTTCTGTAATTTGTGTTCACATTCAAAGCCATTCCTTACCTTCTTTCCTTTATGGAATATGCAGTAAAAAATGACTTTCATGAATTTGAAAGTGACCTTTACGTAGCAACTGATGGGGTTCAAATTTAAGGCTCCCTGAGCTTTTACCTGCACTTAAACTTTGACCAGTGTAAAATAATGTGTGAAAGCCTGTTTGCCCCTTTTCATTGTTTATGTCTAGTAGAATTCGAGTAATTAAATATAAAAATCGTAAGTTTGGAAATCTCTCCAAACTGTTATCTTCTAAGTACTGTATTTTGCTGCTTCTTACTCTCTGGCTTCTTTTTTTAATTAATAGCTTTATATTCAACCCATTCTTGGAATTGGGGAGAATCTACAGTGTTACCGCTTTGGGATCTCTTCCTCCACAAATGCCCTCGTTATTGGTGCTACCGTCATGGAAGGCTTCTATGTGATATTTGACAGAGCACAGAAGAGAGTGGGCTTTGCAGTGAGTCCATGTGCAGGTAAGAGATACTGTCCTGTGCTGGTCCCTCAGGAAACACCTGCCACCCTCAGTAGAAATATTTTGTCACTTATTTATCTGATAGGAAAAATGTGGTTATTAATGAAGTGCTAAGGTGTTTGTGCGCAATCCCAAACTCTTCACACTTCAAGGGGAGGTGGGAAGAGAACTGTTTTAGCTACATTCTTTGCCTAGGAGAGTGTCTTCCCTCTGAGATGTCTGCCTGTGTGTGCATTTTCCCCAAGAGAATTTTACTGCAGCTTCACTTGTGTAGTCCTGTTTTGGTTCTCAGATGAATAAATTCTTCAACTGACTTTTGAAATGTGCAGTGAAATACCATGCTAAAGCTTTCCTCTAAATGTAAATTATCCCTTTTTGGCCTTTCAGAAATATTAAAGAAAAAAAAAAAAGGATGATGAAAATGGGACTTGAATTTAGACTTGTGATGTTTTTGTTGTTTCTAAACTAGTCGTCTTTTTCAGTGTAAGTAGAAAAGCCATTATCCTTTTGATTGGCTGCTTAGGAAATGTGAAAAAAAGAATTGATAATTTTTGCTACGAGAAGTGGCTAGCAAGAAAGGGCTGCACACTTTGTTATACTTCTAGAATCTGCTAAAAAAGTGGAAAACAAAATCCATGATAGATCCATTGGTAATCAGTAGCAGGAGTTTCCATCACCTAATCCAGTTATTCCTCATCCATTTGTGTCAAACTCAACATTTACATTGTACAGTTGATCTCCATGAACGGAGTTGCCAGTAAGAGATGAGTTAATCAGAGCTACTGTATTTGTGCGTTAGTGTCTGACAGAAAGGACTGAAAAACTGAAATGCAGAAAGTTTTGGGGAATCCTCAATACAGTAGGTCAGATTGGGAAGACAAGTGTGTCTGGGAAAACACAAATTTTATGGCCAGGGATGAGGACTCTGTACTGAACCCACCTCATCTCCGTCAGGCTTGCATATTGCTGGTTGGGAAATAGCAATCAAATATGTGGCCTGCGAGAGCCCTGTCAATTAAACAAGGACTGTGGCCTCTCAGGGGCAAGCTGATTTCACAGTGCTGGTTAACTGTCTTGATTTTCCATGACCAGGCTTCTTTCACCAAGGAAAGCTAAAAACTTAAAAAAAATTGGGGTTTTTGTTCCCTTGATGATGGGTCATGACTATAGCATCACAAGAACATTTTGAAATCCAAATAGGAGTGGAGAAGAGGTGATGTACCCATGTGCAAGTCTCTGTTCCAAATGGAAAACTATTCTCTGTCCTGGAAAACATTGTAGAAACAGAGTTTTGCCGTGAGAAAAAGAGCCAGGTTGACAATGCTTCTTTAATCTCCAGTATTTATGTTGTAGGAGGTGAGGGTAGTGAGTACTTGAGTGCTTAATGCAACTAGGTTTTTGAGCATAAGGCGAGAGATACTAGCTTGCTCAGTTGTAGCCCCAGGGCATTTTTAAAAGCCTTTTAAAATTAGAAAATAAAAATCCCTCCATTGTTAGCAGGTTCAGAATTCTCATGTTTGAGCTTTCTAAGAACAAAAAAAAGTCTTCATATGGATATGAGTTGCTTAATGAAGGCCTCTGTAAGATGCCCTGCAGTGATGAAAGGAACATTTTGAGTGCTTCTGGAGGGACAGAGTGTAACTTGACAAATACTGCAAAACAGGTTTCCCTGCCTGTCATTCTTGCCTCCTGACTGCAATTTTAGCAAGCATAGAGCTGCCTCCTGCCCCTTTCAGACACTGATGGAGAAGGTGGGTTGCCCTGACCCAACTCAGTGACTGACATGGTCAGTGGGGGACTCGCTCCAGCTGGTGCTGATGAGAAATTTTCTGAAAGCAGGTCTGTGTTGAGAAAAAGTACTGAGACCATAATAACACCTTACTGGTAATATCACTATATAAAAGCCTAGAATTTGGCCACTTAATGTAGACAACATTCTTCCACAGAGGAAGAATTGGGCTTGCTAGAGAAGAAATCTGCATTTACCTTGCTTTGGACACATCATAATTCCCAGCTGGTGCTAGAAGACATTTTCTTCTTGTTTCGTGGTGCATGTTTTGTGCATGTGTCTAACTTAATATTGTGGGAACTTGAGAAGCTTCTTAAGAAATCAGATGATTTAAGACACTGAGACAAGATGTTATACTGATTTGTCAGGCTTTATTCACCTAGGGCAGATGACATTTTGCTGGATGTGCCATTTATTATGAATTCCCTTCTTCACAGCTTGTGGTTTCCATATTTAACACTACTTTCATCAGAAAACCACAACTGTGAGCAGTTAGCAGTGTGAAGGATTAAGCTGCCTAACTGGCTTCCTGTGGAGACCAGCCATGTCTTCCATAGCAACTATATTAATGAAATTTATTTGGGCCTTTTTAGCCTATTCATGGGCTTAAATTAAATTAAATTATTAGCGACATAAATCTTCAGAAATAGAGAAATGTTAAAAAAAAAAAAAAAGTTCTTCTCTATAATGACTTGTACTTTCTTGTTTACAATAGAGTATTAAAGCTGAATTTAAGCCCAGGCTTTTATGTTAAGTACAGACTTAATACAAAAATGGCAGGAACAGGAGCAAAACCTTAGCTTCAGTGAACCCCAAGCTTCTATGGAGACTTGACTAGACATAAGAAACACTTTATCTCTACAGTCCTCCTTGCACCATTTTAGTTCCACAGCACATACCAAGAACAAAAGAGCCCGAGAGTTAGATTCAGTTTTTGCAAGAAAGGAAGTTTGGTTTCCTTTCCTGAAGGAAACCTTCTTCTTTCTAGTTCAAGCCTTTTAAAACTTGTTTTGCTTGTTGCTAATTTCAAATTGTTTCAGATTGCCTGTTGCAATAATTTCGGATATTATCTATTTACAGGATGACTGAGAAAGTTTTGGATTAAGTCCTTACTTAAGACTAGATGTTCAGATCACCTTAATACTAGAGATACAACCCAATGGTACCTCAATATTGAAAGGAATTATACCCCTTATAATTTTATAGTAAGTGAGAAGAGGATGGGATTAAGACTTGGGTGTTTTTTAGGGAAGAAAAGTGCTGAGCATTATTATCATAAATCATTTTTACAGCTATTTAAACAAAAATATGACCCCAGAGAATTTGTGGGCACTAAACTGAAGAGAATGGCTGAATGTGGCTGGACAAAGCCACAGGTGACTCCAGGTGATGGTCCTGCTCTGAGTAGGAGGTGGACCTAGGTGACCTCCAGAGTCCCTGCCAAACAGCAGTTTGATAAATTTGATCCAACTTCTTTGCTTCCTTTTCAAACCACCCAGAGTAGTGAGTGGGCATGTGTTTGGTCTTTCCAACTTTGAGCTTCTACATGTTATACAGTGGCATTTTTCCAGGGGTGCCATCTTTTGTCTTGTGGTCATCAGTAATGAAGATAAGCCCATTTGTTCAAGGTCAAAATTTCATTGTAGGTAACTGCTAGCAAATGATCTAATTAAAACAAAAGGCAAAATACCTCAATTCATCTTACGTGTAATAGTCTAAATGTGTGACTGTTAGTTTGTTAAAGGTTTTATTTGAACAATGTAAGTAAATTTCACATCTATTTACTTGCAATTTCTCTGGAGGGTGGAGGAGGGTGAGGGAGAACTTTTATTTTTGGAAGGAAGAAAGCAGAGGCTATGCTGCTGTCAAGTATTCTGAAAATGTAATTTAAAATGTCAGCCACTATGGCAACAATTTTATATTGCCTTTTTAATGGGAGTAATTATTGTACCCGAGCCAAATACTGAGTAATTAGGGACTGTTTATTTTCAAAACTATCTGCAAGAAAGGAATTTCTGTGGCTTTATTTTTTTACTTCTTCAAAATACTGAATTCCTAAGTAGCAATATTTATGCCTTGCACTTTGCATTAGTGTTAAATGCACTTTAGTTTGTTTTTGCTGCAGGGCTTCCCAGAGACAGAAGAAATAGTGTAGGTAGGGGAGGAAGATTTCCAGGTGAAATAATTGCACAGCAGACAAAATGCACTGCTGGGACTCTGAACAAAAGGGTTTGGGTTTTTTGTGTCTGCCACAGGCCTGCTAGGTAGTCTTTTACTCCTCTGACCGCTACTGTGCAGCTCGCTTTCCAGCTCTCTGTAACGGCAGTATCTTTCGCAAAGATTTGCTGATGCGATAGGGTGCCTGGGCCAGCTCAGTGCAATCCAACAAGCTGAAAGAAGACGTAATTTTTATTCACCAATGCTAGAATGCTTGCGGCGTAATCCCAGGCTTCACCCAGACCACCCTAAGGGTCTGTTGCTGCTGGGAAAAGTGTTCCTACATTATCAGCTGAGGTGTAGGGTGAGTTGATTCCGTGAATAGGTAAACAGAATTCTTTGTTTGGGCATTTGTTTGTTTTGACAGGTTATTTTTCCATCAGGTCAGTGAGCTGCTCCTGCAGCCCGCGTCACTCGAACCAATACAAGAGGCAGTGAAGCAGAGCAGAACTGCTTCTTGTAGTGGCAGCCCATGATTAAGTTAAGTCTATTAAGACTTAAACCTTTAAATAATACATGGTCATGAAACAAGGAGGGCAGAAAATGAACACCAACTAAAACCTTTCCAAACAGGCTGTAAATAAATCAGCCTACCTATTCTGCATTTATCTGTCTGCAGAGAATGTAAAGGCCTTCCTGCCTTCCAAAAACCCCAACCCTCCTGCATCAAGGAAATAAACTTTGTGCATCTCTTTAAATGTTCTTTCAGGAATCTTGTCTAAATTATGTGTAAATAAGAGATACTGTTTTCAGGAAAGCAGCGTCAGATTTGGCAAGAATACACGCACGCATGTGTGTGTATGTGTGTGTGTTTAAAATGAACTGTGTATAACATGAAAAAGGGCAACCCACCTGTCCTTTCCCACACACACGGACTGTCCCCAATTCCAAGGACTTTGCTGTGCTTGCCGAGGCTGCTCTGACAGCCACGGGCTACGTGGCCCTTTTTCAGCAGAGCATGTTGAACTGAAGTACGGGTTTGTGGTGGCAGTGAAGCAGGTGGCAAAGTCACAGATGTTACCAAAGACGGTGGCTGTTCCAAGCAGAACTGCCCAGGCACCTTCTCTTGCTTAAGCTTTAGCTCTGTAATCTCAGTTTTAGATTTTTTTTCTGAGCTGCTCATTTAACTTCTCCCATCCCCACCGCATGGCACCGCTCCTTCATGTCCCAGCCCCTCACTGCTGCCATTGACCTTCATCCCCACAACTACCCTGTTCTGTAAGCTCATCACTCGGCTCTCCTGCTTCATCTCATCTTCTTTCTGAACTCTCACCACAGCAATCCCTCTTGCAAGAGTATCCTTCCTCCTTTCCACTCTGCCCAGGGCACTGTTCATTGAGGTATCTGGAAGCTAACACATCTACATGTTGCTCCCTGAGGCCTATCTTGGGAGGTGGCAGCTATAGTAGATGTAAAAATTGTCAGATGTGCTTTTCTAGTTGTTGCAAATGTCAGAAACAACAAAAATGTCACAGGGGGAACTACCACAGTGGGAACTACCACAGACCAACCAGTGGGAACAACCACAATGGGTTGATATTGTAAGGTTTTCAAGACTTGTTAAACCATCATTTCTGAAAGTTATTCCCAAAACAGAAGGTGATCTAGTGGCTTCAACTTTTAACTTGTGCTGAGTTCCATTTCTGCTTTCCTACTGACAGTCTATACTGTCAGTATATACTATAGTCTATACTGCAGGAGTATCATGGTTTCTTTACAACTCAGGTTCTCATTTTATAAACATGTGATGCTATTATTTTTATTGCGGTGTGAAATACATTAAAAATAGTATGTCAAGATGTATGATGATGGAGGAGTGTGGGATATATCTAGGCTAAATCTTTTTCATTGGCTTTTATATGGTATGTATGAACTTAATGTCTCTCTTCATGTGCTTCCTCAGAAGTTGATGGCTCTCCAGTATCTGAGATTGAAGGTCCTTTCACGACGACAGATGTTGCAAGCAACTGTGTTTCTAGTGTTTCTTTCCACGAACCAGTGCTGTGGATTGCCTCCTACGCTCTCATGAGCTTGTGTGGAATTATCCTCCTGGTACTGATCATCCTACTGCTTATCCCGCCGCGGTGTCAGCACCGCTACACTGACAATGATGTGGTCAATGACGAATCCTCCTTAGTGCGTCATCGATGGAAATGAGAAACTTGATGATGAAACCTAGAACTTACACACAATGAAGAATAAAGTACTTTGCCAAGGAGAAGAAGCCAACGCCTCAGTCCTTTCTACGTCCATTACAGATTGCTGTTGAAATCCCTCCAGATATCCTGCGTCATGATTTTTAAGCTTTATTTTCTAACACTGATTCTGAACCAAAGCACTATTAACCACCTCTTAAGTGCTGCTCTACTGGATTTGCTACTATTGTACAATGAGCCTTTATGCCCTCATTAGTACCTTCCTTTTTTTTTTAAAAAAAAAAAAAAACGGAAAAGAGCAAAACACACATCATGATGTTCTTCCACTATCTGAACAAAATTATCTGAACAAAATTATGCCTCCATCTTTCACAAAGAAAAAGGAGCTGTCAGGAATTTCTAACTAATCAAGCCTTGAATGCAGAAAGAGAAAAAAACATAATTTTTAATAATTTCTCTTCTTAATCATATTAAATTAACACAGCTTTTTGTTTCTATAAGTTCATTTTGAAACTGTGCACATGCTGCAAGGGAGGGGGACAGGTCGGTCAGAATTATTCAACAGATGGATATAAGTGAGGTCAAGAAGAAGAAATGTTGATTTTTTTTTCCCTCTCCCCTCAAGATTACGGCTGCCACTTGAGAGGGTCTCAATTTCTGACCATCATTCCAAAAGAGCTTGAGGAGGGGAAAACAGGGAAACAAACTTGTTCAGCCTTAGTGTAAAACAAGACTACCTCTCAGCTTACAAGGATGCTTACCACTGGCAAGCATGTGACTTAGAACTGGTCTCAAAACACAGGAAATTCCATACAACAAAGTGTAACTCCTTGGTTTCTAAGTAGTTGGTTTTATCAAACTAATATTTCATAACTTTGCATTTCAGTGAACAAAAAAGCCTCTCAGTTTCCTCCCAAGTGGCTTTTCTTTGTTTGTTTATTTTGTTTTGTTTTGTTTTTTTTAAGTCTGCTTTACCACCTCTTTTGGTATTTCTGTTAATAGTGTAATAAAAATGAGAAAGACAACTGATTTTTTTTTTCTTTTTGCTGAGCCCAGCAACCTGAAAGTTCAAGGGATAAAGTTCTTGTCTGTGGATAAAGTGTGAAGTGAAAACCTTAATGCTGGTTTGTTTTTAAACTTGAACAGCACATGGAGGTTTTTAGCTTGACTTCACCAGTGTGTCCATCAAGTGAGAAGTACTTGTACTGACTGTTTGGGAGTGCTGTCTGTAAACAAACCTAAGACTCAAAACAATAGTGGGAGAGAGCAGGAAGGAATATATTTAAGCCAACCTGGTTTGTGCAAACACAGATCTTAATGAGATGAAAACAGAGCATTTTATTTTTAGACTGAGCATATTTTCTTGTATCTAGTCAGTCGGTGTTGCACGACCTCCATTGCTTTTCTAAAACTGTTTAAAAGTGAGTTTGAAAGATAAGCAAAGCAAGGTTGAGAAGCCCAGCGATAACTACTCTGTTTTCACACTCAAAACTCGATGAGTTATCTCTTTAAAAATAGCTGAAAAAAAATCATTTGCATTTCAGTGGCAGAGGAGGTTACACATCTGCATGGGTAACAAAACAGGCAGTTGAGCTCAGAATACCAGACTTCTTTCCAATTCACACTGCCTCTGCTTCTGACTTTGCATGAGATCCCAAAGATTTCTTTTTCAAGAATGGTACTTTTAAAGAGATGCATATATTATGTATGAAAATAAAGCACTATTTTTTTAAACAAACTTGTGCATTTCACTTCATAACTCGAAGTGCCTGTAAGGAATGTTTTTGTTACTCTTTCCTTTTGAATTCCCACACTTTCAGATTGCTTGGCTGGACAGAGTGAAATGACTGGTGTTTTGACCAAACATCAGGAAATGTCACTTCTGGTAATTAGGAGTTAGAAACTGGGAGGAAATTTCTGAGTTTTCCTCCTTCTCCTGCCTTTTAGTACTTAAGGGGAAAAAATCAATTAATTCAAGGACTGTAAGCAACTATATAGCCTAAGTGTTTTTCCCCCTGTATTTTCCATATGTCCTTCTCTTAATATCTTTATATTAGAATTTTTAGTATTCTATAGCACTGTTATTTATCACTGTAACCCTACTTTTCTTTTTCACCTGTTGTTACATCACTTGTTCTGAGATTCACTTTTTTTTTTCCTCTTTTTTTTTTTTTAATCCTAATGTGGGGAGGGGAGGAAGGCTCTCGTTCCAAGAGTTTCTTCAGGTGAACTGAGGATAGACCTGTCCTTCACATAGTGGTATATTCACCCCATGATGCAACTTTAACTTTTGAATGTTTTCTCATTTGTATGAAGTGATAATAAAATGCAGCAAGGGATCGTCAGAGATGCAGAGCACTCACTGCCTCCCCATTCACTTCAGCTGGTAACATGGGTGCTCATTGCTCATTATAATTGGTCGCCTGTACTTGTTGAAATGGGTTGTCAGTATTGTGCCCAAACATTAAAAAAATTTCCTTTGAGGTTTTTCTCAAAGCAATAGGTTTTGCTTTGCAGAGTGTTGTTTCCAATTCTGTGATTCAGTTCCATGTAGTCCTCCTGGGTTTGGTTTGACATATAACAAACCATTTCAAAGTTGCATTCATTTTTCTGTAGTATAGTAATGTAAGTAATGCTTTTGTCACCCATTTTAAACCCAAATCCATTATCAGGGTTTGGACTGATAGAGTGGTAAAAAAGTGTTCCTTTTTTTTTTTTTTCATTGAGAAAGTAATAACAGTTGTATACTGTTGAAATATTTGTTAGCGTTTTCCCTCTCCTCCATTCTGTCTTCTTATCAGAAAGAGTTTTAGGACAGAATTTATAGGAAAAGGTTCCTGTTATATTTCCTAATGACAAGCTGGATTCCAGGTTGTTTAATGAAGTCTTTTCAATGCACTAGATTTCATATAAATGTCTTTCAGTTTTACCCTTTCATTTGAATGTCATTGGTCAAGACATTTTAACAGAAATACTTGAATTATATGAGCAATAATCGAGTAGCACAAATGAAACAGTAATATATTCCTGAGTTTTCATGGCATCCCTTGCCATGACAATTTGGCTTATAGTAAAAATGCTGTTAGTGACATCTGCTAGCGGTACAAATGTAAATTGATACTTACCGTGGCAGATATTCAGGTGAGTATTGCTTTGTTGCTCTGGCAACAAGAAGAGCAATAGAAACCCCTGAGGGTTCATTTTTAGCCTATAGCACATTAAGAAAAATAATGCTCTTGAGCAATTTTTCTATGAAAGATGAAATGTAATGATAAACTACAGTGTTACCAAGCGTGTCTTATTAGTGACCTCTTTCCCTGATATTTTTTAAAGAAGAGTGCTATGAGGTGTTTTATACTCCTATTAAGTAATCTCAGAGAGGACAGTAAACCATGCCTTAAAGAACAGAGCTTTGGGTAAAGATGATGTTGGAAAATATCCCCTATTTATTATGGAAGACAGGATATTCCTATCAGAGAATACTGCTATCCCAGTGCCTCTCTTGCTTGTATACATAACGTATGTTGCAGAACTACCGTTCTGCTAATGTGAACATCATATCACGTACCATGAAGATGTCACAAAGCCATGTTTTGTTGGATGTTGCTGCTTAGATAACTCACACTATCAGCTCCAATCATAAGGGATTCAGAGCACTGAACTAGTTCAACTAATTCAACTAGTTTCAGCTTTAACTCAAGCATGGGAATATGTTAGTTCTATCCTACTGCACTGTCAGAGGTGCTAGAAATCTTTTCATGGGTTTTTGTCTCTATATAAGTGCTGAAGAAAACAGATAATGAATTTTTATAAACTTTTTCAGGCTCTCAAAACAAGTTAGATCAAGAGATTGTTTTTAAGGTGAAATGGTTGATATTTAGCATTTGTATGTTGGACCACCTAAATGCAATATATCAAGCCAATGTACCATAATATTTTTTAGTTTTGATGTTCTGCAGGTTAACTAGTGGTAATCATAAAGCAGTTGTTTTGGGGTCCTTTGCTAAAATATCAATTACTTAATGATATTTAACTATTTGTTGGCTCAAGTCAAAGTGGGGGTATTCTGTCCAGCGACTTACAGTGTTATCAGGTGGTTGTATTTCACTAAAGGATGACTCTCTTGGATGCTTTTTCCTTTTAGATAAGCAAAGACCTATGTTATGATAGCAGCTTATCATAGCCCTTTTATTTTTTCTGATAATCCAGAATTGATTGTACTGTTGAAATGTTCTCTGATTTTCGTTAATGTTTTCAACAGATTGGTTTGTTGTCTTATCCTGACCTTGGATTTCCTATAATAAAGGGGGTTGGTACAATAACCTGTTGAGGTTGAATTAAATTAAGGGAAACAAGCAAGCTACCCATAATTCTCCATCATTAAAAAACATAACAGCATAACTGACTGAGCCTTAACAAAAAAAAAAAAAAATCTGTACAATTTACCAATATATTAATTGTGGACAGACTTTCCCCTGATTGATAAATCATTCACTTCTGGCTGTTGAAATTCTTGGTGCTATTCAAAGAAGTAAAAACAGACTGGCAGTGTGATACAAGCAAGTTTCTGAGCCAGTCGGATTTCCTGACTTCCAGACACTAATTAGGACTTAGGCCAGGCTTCCAAGTAATCCAGAGCGCTGGCAATGGCTCTTCAGGAATTTCCTCCAAAAAGCAGCCGCTGACTTTAGCCAACGCCCTGCATGGGATGGATCTCAAGTGCAAAAGCCCTGAAGGCAGCCCAGGGGTGAGCCAAGCTGCCCGGCTGTGCGAAACAAGGTGCTCAATAGTTGAGTGTCTACCAAAATTTGAGCACAAGGCTCAGACACCTGGGTAGTGCCCATGTCAGCTTGTCCCGTGGCTGCTTTGGCAGGATTCACTTGTTTGAGTGTTTTGAAAGCAAGTGCTCTTAGTAAGGTGCCCATTACTGCTCCACGTATCCACTCTCATGTGACTAATGGGCACAAGCATCTCTTAAGTAGAGTCATTAGACATCTGCTGAGTGAATATGTTGTTGTATAGTCATTGTACCCTCTCCACGTAGCAAAGTGTATAGTGCTATTTTTCACCCCAGCAATAATCTGTTTATAAACAACAACAAGGTTATTTTAAAACACATTAACATTAGATACAGTCCAGTAATATAACACAAGAATGTTTTCTGTTCGCATTTTTTTTCACTACAGCTAGGCTTTGTCTAGATTAGTGGTTAGGTAGTTTTTAAAATACTGAAAGTTTTACATTAAAATATAAAACACAAGTGCAGATTTTTTTAAGCTAGCGAAGCAGTGAAACACAGAAGGTAATTCTCATCATCTAAAGGAAGTAGCCCTAATTAAATATTGTCTTTTTAATTTTTATTACTCACTTAAAATCAATATACCTGATTATAGTTGTTTTCCTACTAAGTCACTAGCTGTGAAATTTTTGATTTTAGATTCCCTGATTACCCAGTTCCTCTCTCCCCTCCAAACAATTTCAAAAAGTAAAATACTCCTGTATCCAAAATTGAGCATATTGGCCAAACTTGATTTCAGTGGTGACAGATGGATTTGTTTTTCTTTCATAGACCTATATTCAAGCAGCTTGTGAGGTTTTAGAAATAAACCACACTCCAAGTTAAAAATACCTGCATTAAGGTTGCACCGAGGGAGGAAACAAGTGCCAAAACTGTGCCTGTGGTCCCTGAGCCTGTCTATGTGTGAAGACCCGTGTTTGCCTCTGACTGCATTTCCTGGACCTCCTTCACTTCCCGCTTGGAAATATTTCTTCTTTTCCCACAAATGCCACCTTTCCATTCCCCCTACTCCCTCGCTTGGGACACACTGAAAGCGATGGGTCTGTTCTCGCTCGTCTTCCCTGGTCCTTTGGGTCCTAGCCTGAGACTGCCGCCCCTGTCTCGGCAGCAGAGAGCAGCAGTGTGGATGCTCTTCCCGCCCCAGCTTGCTTTCCAGACAGATGAAATTGAGACCTGTAGCTCAAGGAGTACTACATGGCATCCAGGGAATACACTGTGGAAACCACTGAGATGTGCATATGCTGCTTCCTTTTTTATCTCTCCTTACGAAATACCCAGCGGTGGAGGCCTACAAGGAGCAGTGAGAGCCCCATTCCTTAAGCAGATGACGGTCCCTACTGTGAAAGGCCTTGCATCATTTTTGGTCGGTTGGTTGTTTTTTTATCTGACCACACAAGAGAGGGGACTGGTGGCTGTCCACGGGCTCGTCTTTCCGACTGAGAAACTTCTGCTCTTTAAAGGTGATCAGCTCAGCCTTCTCTCAGTTTACAAGGGTGTTGAATACTTGAACTAACTACGCTGTTCGTAAGGACTCTCTTACTGCAACCCTCTTCAGTGAGTACCTCCCCCAGTAAATTTCACAGCGCCATGTCGAACCTTGAAGGGTACGCTTACTCCTGTGTTCTTGGAGGGGGATTATATAATTGAATGTTTAAATGGCTGGATTTGTATCCTAGATGTCCTTTGTAAGACGGACTCAAGCATACTATGTTGAAATGATTCTCAAAAGATAACTGACAAGTTCTTGATACCACCAGGGTATGGATTACTGTAATATTTACTGGAAACAATGCTCTGCTATCCAATACTGCATGTGTACATAAACCTATACAAAGTTGAATGTCTAAAAGAGATTTATCTACAACAGCCATTTCACTCTTTTTGTTAAAAAGTTTTATACAGAGATATAGAAATCTTTCCAGACCACTACTATGTCAACTGTTACTTGATAGTTTTTTGATAGGTTTTTTTTTTAAACATCACTTAAGGAAATGATTCCATCTACTAGATTATTTTTTCCTTTCCCTTTTTCTTTTTTTTTTTCTTTTTTTGGCATTATATTATATTATATTTAACATTGATTGAAAGGAAAATGAGACCAACACTTTGAAAAAAGGGTACAATCTTTTTTTTTTTAACTGTACTTTTACTCAGCCTTTAGTTGATGTTAGGATGTATGCCCCTATTACTGCCAAGCCTCATTACACAATTTTTCTAAAGGTTGGTATTTATATTTTCAAGTCTTGCCATTTTCAGACAAACACTTTGTAAAAATCAGAATTTCTGCTGCTTAAAATAAATGATTCTTTCAACCCATGCAGTGTGTCTATTTAAATCCTGTTAAGATGAACTTCAAAGCTAATAAATGATATACACCAAATAATTCCTAGCACTCTGAGGCTCTCAGTTGTACCTTATGTCTTTAGCTCTGAAAAGAAAGCAGAACTGCTTTAGCGTGTACCTGAACTTTGCAAGGAGGGGAGCAGGAAGGTATATTTAGCTCCGAGGTGATTTCTTCCTCTTTAAACTGAAATAAGTGAAACTTTCTTGCTTCAACTTTACGTCAGTTCAGAACTAGACAGAAATTAGGAATAGAAAGCATTAACTTGAGAAGATGAAGCTTCCTATTATCTGGAATGATTTAAAGTGGTGTTTTGGACTGTTGCTCTCTGATGCCCTAAACTATAACCAAGAAGGCAACCAAGTGGATGTCTTGGCCCTTAGGGCAGCCTCTCTGAGAGCTGGTTTCTTACCTTTGGAGAGCTGGAACCCGTGTGCTTAACTGTGCTTCACGTTTGGTAACCCAGGAGGTGGCGCACGTGCTTTGTTTTTCAAATACAAGGATTTTGGCACTGTCTCTCTTCCCAGCAAATTCTGTTTTCTTGTTCGAACTGTATTAAAAGTACCTTCAACTTTTCTTTTGTTAAATGTCCTACCTGAAAAGGTTCTTAACTTGGGTCCCCCTGATAATTTAATAATATCCCTCTTCCCACTCCCCCAAAAGTTTCTTGAACAATTCTTTTCAAGAATATAGCAGTGTATATGTGTTGCTAAAGTTGGTAGATTGACCAAACAAGATTAGTACAAACTAAAATATATTTTAACATTTTCAATATACACTTTGGAAATTCCCTCACTTTTGTTAATTTCTGTCCTTTGATAATTCAGTGAAACCTATGTATGCACATTCACAAGTTTATTTTTTTCTTTGATTTTAAACTTTTATGCTTCTGAAATTACCATCATCTTAAGAATATCCTGTGTTTCAGGTTTTACCAATCCAAACTTTAAATCCATCTAACATATATTAGTAGCCATAACTGATCAGTTACACATCTTGTTCATTTCTCCCCTTTAAAGCTGACTCATCTAGACAACTGCTCCTAAAAATACCCACTCACTTTGCCATCAGTTGACGGGTTTTTAATTGAAAGCTTAACATTAACTTTCTTCTTACTGTGAGAGTCTGTTTTATTGGTTTACAGCCCAAAAGTTGTTCTGTAGAGGGTTTTAACTGCTGAAGTATTTGCACATAGTCTTCTGGCTTGCTTCTACAATCTTCTTCACTGACCAACTCATGTCCACCCTTTGCCCACACTGTCCTGCAAGACCAATCTGCACTGCTTGCCCCTTCCTTGTGCTGAGCTGGCCCACACGTCAGGTGGGCCCTTTCCACCCTCTTCCCCCTCTCCAGAAGACAGGTCAGAGAGAAATCCAGTTCCCTCCCTGCGAATGCAGGCTGGGCTGCAAAAGTGGATACTAGGATTTTCTTGGTCTTTTGGAACTTGGGTGCTGCCTTCAGCTAACCGAAGCCCAGCACAGTAAAGACAACAGGGATCCCTATTGAGAAACCTGGTGCACGCAGTAAAGGTAGGGAAAGAACTTCAGGAGCTACTACAGGATGGTGCCAAGATACTTCAGGATGCACACTGATATGCCGTATTTAAAAAAACTTCTGGTATAAAACAAACCTCCAAGCAGTCCGGCAACCTCCTGAAAGCTAGATGTGCTAGTTTTATAGGTTTTCTGGCTAATCAGCTGAAGGTAATCGTTGCTTGTTTTTGCTCTTCTGCTGCATGAATCATTTGTGTGTGTCTATTTTTATTGAATTTCAGTATGTCCATCAAAGAACTTACCCAAAAGCTTTCATCTTGTTCTAAATATCTGCTCTTGGGCTTCATGAAGACTTTCAAGGGATAGCAGAGGGGAAAAAAAAAAGAAGTCATATTATGTTAAGACACACATCAAAATCCAAGGTATTTCTCCCAGATACTTTTCATGCAACCACAACTGAGGAAGCCTAAGTTCAGCCTAGATTTGTGGGTACAGGCATACACAAAGGTATGGGTGAGTTACGGCAGCCTGAGAGTAGGTCTTCTGTACTGCTACCCACGTTGTCCATGCGTATGTTCTCACCTATCCCAAATATGAGTTACAATTAGTTAACTTAAACATGAGTTGCAGGGGTTTTTTTTTGTTTTATTTGTGTGTGTAGGTAAGCTGCTTTCCCTAGTAGCTCTTCAAGACCTTATGACTTCTATATGCAAAGATGTGGTATATTTTTTTCTCTGTCTTACACCTGCCTCAATTTTAAATCGTTAAATTGTTTTTACTGTATTCTAGTATGATTATATTGTATATATTGAATGATTATACATGATTATATAGAATATATATATTGTTGGGTCTTTTATGGATGAGCAAAAAGCATTCAAATCAAATAGCTACAGTGTACTAGAAATGCAGTAAGTACTGGAATGAAACACTTATACTAGCTTTTTAGCCAATTGGAGTGGATGCAGAAAACATTTTTGGAGGTACAAAGCTTCAAAAGACAGGCAGGAGCTTGTTCTGCTGTAATTTTATAGTATTAGCAAAAGCCTGTAAACTTCCTCCAAGGACTGTGGCTCTTACGGTGTTAAAAATAGCCTAACACAAAAGCATTGTGCCATTTGCTGTCTGCAGGACCATTCTTACTTCATGAATAGATTTTCTGTGCTGCTTATCACCAAAGGGTCTGACAGGTTCACAAGCACCTAGAGTGAAGATTAATGTTTTTTCTTTTTTTCTAAACTTTCAAATTACAGAATGAATGTTTAAAATATGAATAAAAATAATGTTTCCAAAGCACTTTGTATCCCACATCTTTGATTAATTACTAGAACTAGAATAGTAGAGCTGCTCTTTTGCATACACAGAACTGATACCTGAAATAAAAGATGTAAAAGTGTTTTGGCATTTAAAATCTCCTCAGATACAGACCACTAGATCCTTAGACTCTGCCAAGCCAAACCAGTTACTGTGCTGTCTGGTTTTGTAACAAATGGTTGTGCATATCTCAGTGTAATTTAAGGCAATAATGAAAAAATGGTAATCTACCACATCTTCCTTGTGGGGGCAGAAGTGGGTAAACAGGCAGCTATTCAAGAGTTACCAATCCCTACTTTTATTTTTTACAGTAGTGTGTTTAGATGGCAGCAAGGCTCCTGAGTGCTTGACATTTTTATCCATGGACTCCATGTGCCACCAATGCTCTCAAAATCCCAGCTCCGAGCCAAAGACAAGAAATGCCTCTTCTCCAGAGACTGGAAACCTCTACAGCTTCATTGGTGTCTTGGGAAGGCCCAGTCCAGCTGAGGTGGAGGAATTTTATTCTTTCGCTTGCTGAATTACATATCATTTCTGCATTCCACCTGTGGCATGGGCAATAAAGGTTATGAGAAACTAAAAAAATGATTTTAAGTGAAAATAATAATTCAGCGTGTTAGTGAGCACTCCTCATAAATAAATTACGAGCTTCCCTGCTTGGATTTGGTCTGCTTGGAGCTCTTTAGTTTCCCGAACTGAGTTTTCTGAGCGGCTGTGGCAGTCCTGAGAAGTCTGTCTTCTGGTGGGAGAGCTGGGCTGCCAGTTCCTCTGCTCAGGCTCAGGGCTGAGGATGCTCTGGGGGGCAGCAAAGGCCATTTACCTGCCACCCGGGCCCACGGTCGCCTCACGCTGGCCCAGCGCTGCCACGGAGGCGGAGGGCAAGGAGGGCACCACGGCACCATGCCCATCAACTAAAACAGGAATGATGCCCAAGAAAACAAAACAAAACAGTATGTATTTGCTTATTAATTGCTGCTTCAGGTTCAACAGAGACTTCAAAATAACTGTTCCGTTTTCTAACTAGGGGGAAAAACAACTGTTCAAACAGGCTGTGGGACTGCGCACGGCCCTGGCCTGCCCTCCTGCGCGCGTGCTGCTTTCTCAGCAGATGGTCAACTTTTCCGCGCTGAGACACGTTTATTGCCTGTTACGGGGCCGCTCTCTGCACTTGTGTCTTGTTTGCTCAAAGGGCGGGCCTGCGCGGCAGGTGAAGCCTCCTCTCGCTGCCTCTTCCTGCCACGCTGGGTGTCCGCCACCACCCACCAGCGCCTCTGCCTCTGCCTGCCACGGGGCACGAGACGCCGCCTCGCTGAAACACATCCCGAGGCCGTGGGAGGCGGAAGGAGGGCGGCCCGCGTGTCTTCTCAGTGGGGCCACGAGGTCCGGGGGAGCCTGAGCAGCGGCCACGGGCCAGGGCATCCCACCCGCCACCACCAGCGCCTTCAGTACCACCGGCGCCAGCCTCGCGTAATGGCGCCCGGGGGCGCCTCGCCCGCGGCGCTCAGCGCCCGCCCTTCCCGCGGGCAGGGCGAGCTCCGGCCCCA